>CAUYUJ010014396.1:0-20000 GCA_963575745.1 Prorocentrum cordatum | reverse complement strand
GCTTCCAGGAGGCGCAGAGAGCGGACAGCAGCCACAGCGCCTGGGAGAGGGCCGCCGCCGCCTCGCCCGGCTCTCCTCCGAGCGTGGCCATGCTGGCGGCGCTGGGCTTCTTCCTGCACTTCACGCTGCGGTGGACGCATGCGGCGCTCGGGCTGCGGGCTCCGCGGGCCCTGCTCGGGCAGCTGAGGCTGCTGCTCCCCGCTCTGGCCCTCGGCATGTCCGGCTGCGCCCTCATGCTGCTGGCGTCCAACCGGATCGCGTGGATCTTCGGCCTGCTGGTGCTGGTCGTGTGCCTGAACGCTGCCTCGTGCTTCGCATCCTGGGTCATCCTCGACCGGCTGTCCGAGATCCGTCGCGCTCCGCGCTCGCCCAGCGCCGACCCGAAGCTCGAGGCGCTGGAGAGGGTGGTGATGCTCGAATCGGCTGCGACGTGCAGGACAATGCTGGCTCTCGCCGTGGTTGTGCTGGGCATCTTCATCCCCGTGAGCCTCCCGCGACTGCTGGAGGGGGGGCTGCGCTGGCCCTTGGTGCGGGGGTTTGCGCAGGGGACGTGGGTCGGCGACACTCGCTTCCCGGCCCTGGCCGCGCTTGCCTCGGAGGCTCCGGACGTGTTGCCGAATCCATGCGTGGAAGGGGCAGAGCTTGCTATAGGCTGGGGCATCTGTGGCTGCCTGCTGCTGTCGCGGCTCTGTGCGGGACGAGTTGAAGCGCCGGCAGAGACGGGTGGCGGGCGGCTGTCAGCCGAAGAGCTCGGCGCCGCTTTGCGAGGGATGCTGGCGCGCAAGGCCGAGTAGCGAGCAGGGCGGCGTGGCGCGCCGGGAGGTTCGAGGCCTCAGGGGTGCATCGGGTGCCGGTAGATTCGGGGAAGCGTAAGGCGCGGGCTCGCTGGAACTCTGTCCTGCCGATGGTTTTGTGGCGGGCCCATCGGGTTTTGGCGGTCCAGTTTTCGTGCGGTGTCTGCCGCGGGAGCCGGTGCCAAATTTCAGATTGAGCCTCGTCGTTGTCGCGACGGCCCCGTCAGGCCAATGCGAGTCCCCCGAACCCGAGCATTACGTCTCCCCGACTGATGGTGGTGCTTGGTGCCCGAAAGACTTGGCGAGAGAGGATCAGCTGGAAGATTCTGCTGTCTCACGAGCCTCGCGGTTGCGTGCTGGGCACCAGCCTCAGGGCCTGCTTATCTTCTCCTGAGCCAAGAAGCTGTGACTCCAGCACGCGTGCAGCAACAGCATCAGCAGCGTGTGCATCGGATGCCGACGCGTGCGATAGCTGCAAGCGGTCGACGGTGCAGCTTGGGCAGCGGAGGACCTCGGCGATCGAAGAGCCGGCTTCTCGCTGTACTGCGAGAGCACTCGAGCTGAAAACTTGCTGCAGCAAGTATCCGTGCAGCTCACTCTACCATGGACCGATGCAAGCCGACTGGATGGTGGCATTTTCGAAGAATGCAGCCAACAGCTCTTCTCCCCTATACCACATGTGTCATGCCTAGTTGCTCAGCAAGATGCAGCGCTTTCGCATGGCTGCTATGGGTATTCCCGTATGCGGTGCCCGTCTCCTTTTCGCATCGCATGCCGCGCAGAAACGTGCTGTTCAGTGGCGCCTGGCTGCCCGACTAACCTGCGCGTGGGCCAGGTCTGCGACAAAAGCATGTGCCCGTATGTGGGCGTGTGTGTGTGTGGAGAGAGAGAGAGAGAGTGTGCGGCAAGATTTGCTCACCCGTTTCACATGCCCCTACCCAGCAGGCAATTTCTTTCATGCGATGGAAAAGTCAAGCCAATGCGCCTGAGGTTTGGGTACCCCCCGAAACTGCCCGCTTCTCAAGCATTTCCCTCACCAAGTGGAGCCTCAGCTGAGGTGCGAGTGGGTGGGGTCACATACAGTAAATGCTTTGGGCGGCCCATGAACACTTGCTTTTCTCTTAGTAGCCCCCGAGGAAGCTCCAGTGGATTGCTGTGGCATGCGGTTCGCACCGACGCGCCCCTCGCGGATTGTTTCCCTCCCCCCCCCCACTCGGAAGGCCCGTCCCGGTGGGCAGGCCCGCATTTGGTGCGCACCCGACGGGGTCTTCACCATCTAGAACGTCAGCTCGGCCAATCCCCGAGGCATGTCCTTGTGCCGAGTCCCGGCTGACGCCTACCGATTCTCGTCATGGAAAAGTCACGCCGGAAGGTCTTTGGGAACTTTTCGGTTTTCTGGAGTCTCCACCTGACGCCGAGGCCGTGAAAGAACGACTCGGGATGGAGAGCCGGAGCTGCGGAAGGGGGTCCAGACCTCATGAGAGCCACGTCGTCAAACATCACGACGTCGGATCTTTGGGTAGGCCTTTGAGGAGCAGGCTCGCGGACGGTGATCATCCAGAGTTGCCCACCCCTCGCGCAGTGCCCTCCCCTGCGTGGGTTCGCGGATGGTGTGCCCACGCAGAGCTGCACATCCTTCGCTCTTATTCCTCCCCCCACTGGGAGCGCGCGTGTCTGCATGAAGCGGAAGCAATCAAAGGAGTGTGATGACTTTTTGGAATGCGTCTAGGAGTGATCTGGGAGGCCGACCAAGATGACGACGACCATGACGACGACGACGACAACGACGACGACGTAAAATGACGACGACGACGACGGGGATCACGACCACGACCATGACGACGATTAGGACTACCATGACCACGAGGACGACGAGGAGGAGCACGAGCACGAGGACGACGGCGACGGCGACAGCTGCGACGGCGACGGCGACGAAGACCCCTGGACCCCTCCTGGGATGCGTTCGCGCCAGAACCTCGAGGCGGATCCGGCCGCGGCGACCAGAGCTCCTCGAGGCCTCAGAAGGCAGCAAGTTATACCCAAACGCCTCGATCTCAGACCTCCCAGGTAGTTCCCCAATCAGCGTAGGCAGCAAGTTATACCCAAACACCTCGATCTCAGACCTCCCAGGTAGTTCCCCAATCAGCGTTCACGCTGAAGGGGTCCTAGCGGACACTCCCCCATCAGTGTCCACACTGAAGGGGTCCTGGCGGATATAGAAGAGATTGGCGGAAACAGCCGGCCGATTTCGGTGGGCGGCTCTCGGTGGGCGGCTTTCGGTTGGCGCCCCCCCAAGGAGATTGGCGAAAGTAGCAGGCCAATTTCGGTGGGCGGCTCTCGGTGGGCGGCTGTCGGTGGGCGTCCCCTCTCTCTCTCTCTCTCTCTCTTTCTTCCTTGGTATCTCTCTATATCAATGCTATCTTTCGGCGTTTTTTTTTTTCCCCCCCAAACCATCCTGTGGTGTTGGGTCCTCGTTTTGAAGAGACGGTGCCCCGCGTTCTCCTTCCTTCCTTCCTTCCTTCCTTCCTCCCGCTGCCTCCTCCCCCCCCCCATCATCATCATCATCATCATCATCATCAACACCCAATTCGGCACACCCCTCACACGTTTCGTGGCTCCATAGGGAGCTCCACCGAAGGCCCCAGTGCCCGCGGCCGCATGCGTCACCCACACCCATTTCGGCACACCCCTCACACGTTTCGTGGCTCCATAGGGAGCTCCACCGAAGGCCCCAGTGGCCGCGGCCGCATGCGTCACCCACACCCATTTCGGCACACCCCTCACACGTTTCGTGGCTCCATAGGGAGCTCCACCGAAGGCCCCAGTGCCCGCGCCGCATGCGTCACCCACACCCATTTCGGCACACCCCTCACACGTTTCGTGGCTCCATAGGGAGCTCCACCGAAGGCCCCAGTGGCCGCGGCCGCATGCGTCACCCACACCCATTTCGGCACACCCCTCACACGTTTCGTGGCTCCATAGGGAGCTCCACCGAAGGCCCCAGTGCCCGCGGCCGCATGCGTCACCCACACCCATTTCGGCACACCCCTCACACGTTTCGTGGCTCCATAGGGAGCTCCACCGAAGGCCCCAGTGCCCGCGGCCGCATGCGTCACCCACACCCATTTCGGCACACCCCTCACACGTTTCGTGGCTCCATAGGGAGCTCCACCGAAGGCCCCAGTGCCCGCGGCCGCATGCGTCACCCACACCCATTTCGGCACACCCCTCACACGTTTCGTGGCTCCATAGGGAGCTCCACCGAAGGCCCCAGTGCCCGCGGCCGCATGCGTCACCCACACCCATTTCGGCACACCCCTCACACGTTTCGTGGCTCCATAGGGAGCTCCACCGAAGGCCCCAGTGCCCGCGGCCGCATGCGTCACCCACACCCATTTCGGCACACCCCTCACACGTTTCGTGGCTCCATAGGGAGCTCCACCGAAGGCCCCAGTGCCCGCGGCCGCATGCGTCACCCACACCCATTTCGGCACACCCCTCACACGTTTCGTGGCTCCATAGGGAGCTCCACCGAAGGCCCCAGTGGCCGCGGCCGCATGCGTCACCCACACCCATTTCGGCACACCCCTCACACGTTTCGTGGCTCCATAGGGAGCTCCACCGAAGGCCCCAGTGCCCGCGGCCGCATGCGTCACCCACACCCATTTCGGCACACCCCTCACACGCTTCGTGGCTCCATAGGGAGCTCCACCGAAGGCCCCAGTGGCCGCGGCCGCATGCGTCACCCACACCCATTTCGGCACACCCCTCACACGTTTCGTGGCTCCATAGGGAGCTCCACCGAAGGCCCCAGTGCCCGCCGCCCGCATGCGTCACCCCCACCCATTTCGGCACACCCCCCGCATTTCTCGCACGGCAGGGTCATCACCGCGGTGGCGTGCCAGGGGCGCACCATGCGCGAAGGCGACGGGGCGGGGGAACGGCGCTCCGGGGGCAGCCAGACCTCCGGGGCGCGAGCAGTCCGCGGCCAGACCATCTCTCGGTCCTGTGGACTCTCGCCCTGGGCCGTCGGCTGCCCGGCGCGCTGCTCCCTCGGTCGACGTCGCCCAGGCGTGATCCTGGATTGCGGCCGCCACGAGGTAGGGAACGGCAAGAAGGAGGACGACGACTGGTGGCTGGAGCTCTACGTGCTGCTCTCGCGCGCCACGCGCCACGAGGACCTCCTGCTCATGCGGGCGCCGCGCATCGAGTTCTTCCTGGCAGGGCCGCCGCAGGGCTTGCGGAAGCAGCTGGAGCAGTTTGCGGCGCGCACGAAGCGGCGCAGGAGGGAAGCGACGGCCCTCGCCAGGGAGCTCGGCTTCACCGAGTTCATCCGCGAGGCCTGACCTGAGGAGCGTCTCCCCCGAGCCGCGCCTTCTCTCGACTGCCCGACTAATTGTTTGGCCTCGCGCCGCGGACGACCCGCGCGCGTCGCTGGGACCCTCTCGGGGCGACCAGCGCGCGTCGCGGGAACTCCGTGCTGCGGGGGGCCCGGCGCCTCGTTCGCCCGTCGTCGCTCTGCCCAGCGGTCAGAGACTTGCCCGCTATCAGCCAGCCAGTTAGCTAGTCAGCTCTCTCTGCTTCGCGCAGCGGACGACCCGCGCGCGTCGCTGGGACCCCGCCCGGGGCGACCAGCGCGCGTCGCGGGGACTCCGCGCTGCGCTGCGCCCGCAGCCTTGGATTTTGGAGTGCGCGGGCAAAGAGGAAGGAAAAGAAGAGCCGAAAGCGGGCGCGATCCTCGCAAGAGGCGTGCCGACATGGGCGTCGCGACGTGCGGACGCTGCCGTCGGGGTTCCCGCGGAAGCTGCCTGCGGCGGCCACGCCCAGTGTCACGTGTGTTCGGACAGGCATGCTCGACACTTACACTAGGCGGTTCCATGATCGCATTCATGCAAATATATTCACTCGCGCGCAGACCCATTCATATTCAGATTCCCTCGCGCTCTGACTCACCCGCGTTCTTTCTCTCGTAATCAGATCTATCGTATTCCTTTGCGTTGTGTACCCCGCCACATTTCGGCACACCCCTCATGCGGTTCGTGGCCCCATAGGGAGCGTCACCAAAGAAGATATTCACAATTGCGATACTCACAACTGCATATGGTTGGGTCCTTCGCCAGGATATTTTTTTTTCTCTTTCTCTCTCTCTCTCTCTCTTTTTGTTTATTCTCTCTCTCTCTCCTCTCTTGGCATCTTTCTATATCAGTGACCATTTCCGGAGTCTCTGGGTATCTCTCTTTTGGTATCTGTCTTATTCTCGGACCATCCACTGCTTGACTTGTTTCTCCGGTGTGGAAAGCTTAGCGAACGTAGCAGGCCGATTTCGGCGGGCGGCTCTCGGTGGGCTGCTTTCGGTGGGCGCCCCCTCAAGAGAATGGCGAACGTAGCCGGCCGATTTCGGTGGGCGGCTGTCCGTGGGCGGCCGTCGGAAGGCGCCCCCTCTATCTATTTGTTTCTCTCTCTCTCTCTTGGCATCTCTCTCTCTTGGCATCTCTCTCTATATCAGTGCTGAATTTGGGCGTTTCCTCTCTCTCTCTCTCTGTTTTTGTTTCTCTCCCTCGCTCTTTCTCTCGTGGCACCTTTCTGATCAGTGATCGTTTTCGGAGTCTCTTGGTATTTCTCTCCTGGTATCTCTCTCACTTTCGGACCATCCACTCAGCGCTGAAGGGTTCCGGCGGAAGTTGAAAGATTTGGCGAAAGTTATGGGCCGATTTCGGTGGGCAGGTGGGTTCCCAGGTTCCTGGCTCCAGGTTCCCAGGTTCCGTTTGCTGGTTCCAGACCGATTTCGGTGGGTGGCGGGGTTCCCAGGGTTCGAATTTCTGGCTCCTGGTTTCCTGGGTTTCCGGTCGATCGCACCATCCATGTCACTCGAACGATTTCGTTATCGGTATCATTAGTAATCTCCCTATCGATCTCACAGTCGATATCACCATCGATCTCGCGATCGATCTCACGGTCGATCTCACGATCGCTCTCATTATAGGTCACTTTATCGATGCCTTTATCGATGTCACTATCGATCGCACGATCGATCGCACTATCGATCGCCCTACCGGTCTCACGATCGATCTCCTTGTCGATATCACTACCGATATCACTATAGACTTCACGGTCGGTCTCACTGGCGATCTCATTCTCAATGTCATTCAATCGATCCCATGATCGATATCATTATTGATCTACCTATCGATTTCACAGTCGACCTCACTATCGATCTAACTATCCAGTACACTCAATATATCCCAAGTTCGATCTCACTATCAAACACTCGATCAATCGAATGATCGATCTCACTACCGATTTCACTCAGTCGATGTCACGATCGATCTCTATATATCGATTCCACGATCGATATCACTATCGATTTCGCTATCGACCTCACTGTCGATCACACTATGGAAGTCATTTGATGTACCTCAATATCACTGCGAATAGTATTATCGATCTCACAATCGATCTCACTTCCGATCTCACCCAATGGATTTCACTATCGATACCACTAGCGATGCCACTGTTGACCTCACTATCGCTAGGATTGCACAGCATACTACATGTAGCATAGCACGGGACACCCCCGTGCCATGAAACACCACGGGGGGGAGAGAGGGAGAGAGCGAAAGAGAGAGAAACAGAGAAAGAGAGATAGAGAGGAACATATGACAACCAGACTGGACTACAACGTACCTTCGAACTAGACTCGGGCGGGAGGAAGGCCGATAGAGACACCTTCGAAGAATTGAGCAATCCACTGATTTGGGTTCTCTCTAACGTGACGTTGTTGTTTTTTCAGTTGTTTTTGCATGTTTCCTGGTTCCCACAACGTGAGCCACTGGAGGTCTGGACCACATCCCTGGAACCGGCTTTTCATCCTGAGCCGTCTTTCCCCAGTGTGGCCTTGGCTATGGGGTTTCCTGTCTGCTTTTGGAGACCCAGCGGGTGCGGCCCCCGGTTGGCGCCAGCCTTCCAGGGGTTCCCAGGTTTTCATGCCTTCCAAGGGCGTTCATCGGGGTTCCTTGGATCTGTCGCGTGGGCACCCGGAGGGGCAAAGGGTGGGGCACTGGCTTGATTCCCAATATTTCTGTGCGATCAGATTGGGATGCAAGTGGATGCCCGTGTGGGGGGGTCTGACGGACACCCATGAAGTTCCAATATTCGGTGTCCGTTTAGTCTTCCCTCAACGGTCATCCATTTGGCTCCCAATATGCTGGTTCTTCGGTCATGGTTCCGTGGTTCCGTTGTCTTGGCTTGGCTTCTGATATGTGGTCTTGGTTTCTTGGTTCTTTGTTCTTTGTTCCTTGGTTTCTCGGTTCCTTGGTTCCTTTGCCTCGGTTCTTTGTTCTCGTTTCCATGGTTCCTTGATCTTGGGTCTTCGGTTCCCTGATCTTGGTTCCTCGGTTTCATGGTCTGGGTTTCTTGGCTCTTTGGTTTCTGGTTCGTGGGTTCCTTGGTTCCTTGGACTTCGCTCCTTGCGTCCCCACTTAGGAAGCTCTCTCCTTCTTGCGCGCGCTGGGTTCCTTTGACAACCCCGGGGCCCAGCATGGCCTCCCGGGGGCCGAACACGGCGGAACACCTCCCGCCGTGTTCTTTGTCCCAGGGCGCGAGGAGGTCCGAGAGCCTCGATCGATCGATCTTCTCCAGGTTCCCCTCATGGGGCCCGAGCGGATGGGTTCGGGGGATCACGCCGCATCGCCGATGCACCAGCGATGCGTAGCGAGCTGCAGTTCGAGCTGCTCCGTCCGGACGTCGCTGGTGCATCGCCGGCGCGGCTCCTTTCGCCAACCCTCAGGGCGCCAGAGACGGGGGCACAGCAAACGGGGGTACGGGGAACGCCGATTTCCACGTTTGGCTATGCCCCCGTTTAGGGGGCCCTGGGCGCCGTGAACGGGGGTACAGTAAACGGGGGTCTATGGAAAAGCCTAATTCCCAGTTTAGCTAAACCCCCGTTTACGAAGCCCCGAAACCACGTCAATTCCGACCCCAGTCTGGGGGCCTCCGTTGTCGGCGGCGGCGGCGGAGGCCTCCGTTTGGGAACCTGGCTTCTCAGCACGAGCCAAGGGGGGGCCCAGCAGTCGGCGGCGGCCAAGAGGGGGGCGATGACTAGGGGGGGGGATATCTTGGTGGGGCCCATGATAGTTCCTCAGATTGCATGGCGCCTCGTCTTGTCTCAAAACGTTCCCTGCCCCCCCCCCCTGGTCCGCGCACATGCCTCGGGCCCCCTCTTGGACGCCCCCCTCTTGGACGCCCTCCCTGATTTGGACACCCTCCCTGATTTGGACGCCCTCCCTGATTTGCATCCCCCCCTCTTGGACGCCCTCCCTGATTTGGACGCCCTCCCTGATTTGGACGCCCTCCCTGATTTGGACGCCCTCCCTGATTTGCATCCCCCCCTCTTGGACGCCCCCCTCGTGGACGCTCCCGAAGCAGGGGGCAGCCGAGGCCCCCAGCGCTGCTGGCGGGGCCTCGCTCAGAGGCTTCCGCGGGGCCAGCAGGGCGCCCCGGGGGGCGCCGTCGGCCCAGCCAGGAGCCCCAGGACGCGAAGGTGGCCTGAAAGTCGGGCCTGGCCCTCCACAGGGGACATATGCAAAAGTAGTAAACAGTAGTCTGGGGACGATTCTATTATTGTTTACCTATACGACCACCCTGCGGGTGATAAGGAGGTGAGGGGGAGGGGGAACCAACGTCTCACTCAATCGATCTCGCTATCGAAGGTGGCCTTAAAGTCGGGCCTGTACCTCCACAGGGGAAATATGCAAAAGTAGTAAACAGTAGTCTGGGGACGATTCTATCATTGTTTATATCATTTTTGAATACTTTCGGGGCATTTTTTTTATTTTTCGCCCAGAAGCCGCCTGTAGGGGGACACGCCCGACCTAGAAGTGGCCCCAGAACATCTTCCCGCCGAGCGCTTCTCGCGGCGCGAGCAGGCCCGGCATTCGGCGGCGCCCCCGGCGCGAGGCCGGCAGTGGCGCCGCTGTCGACGGCCGGCCCCGCTCGGCCAGCGCGTGCGCTGGCGCGCGCGGTGCTGACGGCGTGGCGCTGGCTGGCGGAGCGCCGGCGCAGGGCGGATCTCCGCGCGGAGGACGGTCGGGGCAGGAATTCACCACCCACCAAACCACCCCAACCCAACCCGAAGGCCTCAATTTGCCCTCGATTTCCAGTGGGGGGGGGGTCGGGGAACATTGAAAAAACACAAATGGAACCCGAACCCCCCCCAACCCGAAATTGGGGTCTTCGGGTTGGGTTGGGGTGGTCTGGTAGGTAGTCAGTCAGGAACGTGACTCAGAGCTTGGACGGGGCGTTTTCGTGTTGCTTTTCCCCATCTTTTTCGCGGTTTCTCTCGGCTTCGGCCTCCAGGGGTCGCTTTGTCGGGCCCCAGGACCATCAAGAATGGGTCTGGGGCGGAAAACTGTTCTTGAGTCGGGCGTGCCCTTCTACAGGAGGAATGTTCAAAAACTGTAAAAAAATAGTCTGGGGACGATTTGTTTTATCCGTAAGGGCTTCGCCCCCTGCCGCCGGCCCCCTCTCTCGGAGAATGGGCCATGGAAGAGCTAAGTCATGAGGCCTTGGCGCGGTCGTGAAGCAGTATCGAAACTTCATGCGAAGCCGATTCGCAATCAGCAAAACCAACTGATCACAAGAGGGGTTACCACACCTGGCGATTGGTAAGACGTGTATGGTCTACGGGCTTGGTTACCACACCTTGCGATTAAAGGGCCGAGGGAGTTCTCGCAGTTTGGGTTACCACGCCTTGCGATGGATGTGCGTGAAGGGTGGCACCGAATTTCAGAAATGTTGCAAATCCCCTATGTTTTTGGACCCTGACCCCGCGGATCTGCGTGAGGGGTGGCACCGAATTTCAGAAATGTGGCAAATCCCCTGTGTTTTTGGATCCTGACCCCGCGGATCTGCGTGAGGGGTGGCACCGAATTTCAGAAATGAGGCAAATCCCCTGTGTTTTTGGACCCTGACCCCGCGGATCTGCATGAGGGGTGGCACCGAATTTCAGAAATGTGGTAAATCCCTTGTGTTTTTGGACCCTGACCCCGCGGATCTGCGTGAGGGGTGGCACCGAATTTCAGAAATGTAGCAAATCCCCTGTGTTTTTGGATCCTGACCCCGCGGATCTGCGTGAGGGGTGGACCGAATTTCAGAAATGTGGCAAATCCCCTCCCTGACCCCGCGGATCTGCGTGAGGGGTGGCACCGAATTTCAGAAATGTGGCAAATCCCCTGTGTTTTTGGACCCTGACCCCGCGGATCTGAGTGAGGGGTGTCGATTTCGAGCCCCCCCAGCAATTCAGACAACGCGCCCAGGGGACGCTAAAAAGCCACTTTGGGCCTCCCCCCCCCTCGCGCGGTCAATCAACTTGTTACAGTAACCAGCAATAAGTCAACTAGTTACAGTAACCAGCAAGAAGCAGAACTGTAACACTGGAAACTACAACCTGCGACTGGTACAGGAAACTGCGAATCACGGGCCTACAGCCTGGTGGCCCCACAAGGGGGCCGGCGGATTCTGATTGGCCATGTTTGGTTTTAGCGTTTCGCCCCACATCCCCCTGTAGGGGGGACAGGCCCGACCTAAAACTATTCCCATGGAAGGGGTCGGGGGACCCTGGGCCGCGGACTGAAAGCAGAAGGTTCTCGGAGGCTGGCTGGGGGGACCCGCTGCCGCGGCTCGTCTTGGAGAGCCCTCGCCGCCACGGCGGGGTTCTCCTCGAGATCTTGGTCGGGACGCACCCTGGCAGAAAGCCAGGGGGCAGTGGTAAGTCGGGCCTGTCCCTCTACAGGAGGAATATGCAGAAATAGTAAGCAAATTAGTCTGGGGACGACGTGTCGAGTATTCTTGGGCACTTTTGGGGTCTGTTGTGACTCTGTTGCATCTCTCGTTCAAGATCCGCCTGTAGGGGGACAGGCCCGACCCAAGAGTAGTGATATCAGTATCTTTCGCCTCCCTCCAGGGACGTCAACGTTGCACCTCTCGGGAGCGTTCGCCAGGAGCAACATCGGGAGGGGGGGCACAAGCTCGGGGTGGGGGGATGCATCGCCGCCCCCCCAAAATCGCGCCCACTCCTCGCCGACAGGGGGCCTGGTAGCCCGCCCTGCACACAGGACCGTATTCGCCGATTCCAGGTCGATGTTGCACTCCCCCAGCGTTGCCCCTCAGTCCAAGAGGGGGGACGACCAGGCGTGGGCGGATACCACGGCCCAGGCCACGAAATCGTTCAGACCTCGCGGCCCCCTCCCTCTTCTTGCAGCACGTCCCCCGGCCCCCTCCTCGTCCGAGCACGTGCCTCGGGACATGGATGCGCCACCCCCCTCCCTTCCCCTCCGTACCCCCCGCCCCACCCCCTCCCCTCTCGTCCTGGCCGCCCCCCCTCCCCTGCTTCGGCGCACCCGAATCTTCGGGGCCGAGGAGGTCCGCGGTCTGGCCGCTGCGGTCGCCATCGCGGCGCGGGCGCGCCGTGCGCTGGAGGGCGCGCTGGCGCGCTGGCGCGGCGAGGCGCGCGGGGGTGGATTGGCCATTGGCGGCCTATGCGGCGGGCCTCGGCGGGCAGGGAGGGGAGGGGCGGACGGAAGAGGAAAGGAAAGGAAGCACAACGCCGACGCGGCGGTTCTTCCTTCATGGCTTTGACGGACGGCACAGGCCATCTGCGCAGCACCTCAGATGTTGAAGTGCACGGCGATACTGAAGCCGAAGGCGACGAGCGTCCCGTCCGGAGTCCAGCACGAGCGCGTGCCAGACACTCACGGCGGGCTCACCCATGCCGCCGTGCCGAGGACGCCGTACTGCTCGAGACCAAGCCCGCTGCCCGCGGCACCGCGCGAGGCCCCCGCAGCATCGGGTCCAGCAGCAGGAGCACGCTCACGATCGAGCTTCATGACACCAGCCGTCCCCTCGGAGCAGGCCGCCGCGCCCCTGCCAGGGCCGCGCGCGAGCAGGAGTCGTCCTCGAGCTGCTCCGCCCTCGCGGCGCCTCTGGCGGCCGCCGCGCCTCGCGGTGCCCGAGCCGCCCTCGCCAGTCGGCGGGCCGAGCCGCCCTTCGGCGCAGGCTCCGCCGCGCCAGCGCCCCGCTCCTCCTGCTGCTTCTGCTTCTCCGCGCTCGCGCCGTCGCCAGAGGCCTGCCCGCCAGCTGCGCGCGCGGCCGCGAACCCGCCTCCGAGGGGGCGCAGAGGCACGCCGCGCAGGGGCCTGCGCGGGCGCCGGCGCCGCCGCGTTGCCGAGCTCGGCGATGGCTGCCCGGAGCAGCCCCTCCGCGGCCCGCAGCGAGCGCGCTCCACGTCTGGAGCGGCTCGCCGCGAGGCCGCTGGCCGCGTACTCCGCCAGGAGCGCCCCGCGTGCAGCGTCAGCAGCAGCCCGGGCGCCGGAGGGAGGGGCCATCGCCGCCCGTCCTCGGCCTCCCCTCGGCGCGCAGGGCGCCGGGCGGGCAGGTTTCGGTGCGGGCGCGCGACCTGCGTCGGGAGGCCCGCGCGGCGGAGCCAGCGAGCACGCCTGGGCCAGAGCCCGACTGGATAGGGAGGAGGAGGGCAGGGAGGAGGGAGAGGGGAGGGATCGGAGGAGGAAGAGATACCGATGCCGCTGCTCGTCCTGGAGGGCCCTCGTCGCCATGGGTTTCATGCTCCGCGAGGTTCTGGTCAGAGCGCACCCTGGACTTACACAGTGGAGGAACCCTTGTCGGGCATTGTTGTGAGGGAGCGTTTTCTGCCCCCCCCCGCTCCAGACGAATGTGCGCTGCGCTAACGCGAAGACCATATTTCGACCCCCCCTTCCCTCCAACCGTATGACTATTGGGTATTGCAATCTTCGGGGTTATGAGCGTCTGGCCCGCCCTACCGACTTCTCTGGTGGTCAGACGAGGAGGAGCTCAGGGAAAGGGATGGATGATGATGGTGGTGTTGGTGATGGCATGTGATTATGCTGCTGCTGATGATGCTGATGGTGGCGATGCTATTTAGGATACTGGAGATGCTGCTTATGCTGCTGATGATGATGTTGATGATGGCGACGACGATGACGATGATGATGATGATGTTGATGGCGATGATGCTGATTACAATGACGATGATGCTGATGACAATGCTGATGAGGATGGGGATGCTGATGCTGATGCTGATTATGCTGATGATCGTAGTGATGATGAGCGATGGTGGCTGATGGTGATTGATGATGGTGATGGTGACGGTGTTGATGATTATGACGATGATGACGACGGTGATGTTGATGATGATGATGATGATGATGATGATGATGATGATGATGATGATAGTGATGATGATGATGATGATTATGATGCTGATGATGTTGATTATGATGGTGCTGATAATGATGATGATGGTGATGATGGTGGTGGTGGAGGTAATGATGATGATGACGATGAGGAGGATGATGAGGAGGATGATGCTGATGATGATGTTGATGGTGATGATGATGATGATGATGATGGTGGTGGTGGTGGTAATGATGATGACGATGATGAGGATGATGATGCTGATGCTGATGCTGCTGCTGTTGCTGATGCTGATGATGCTGATGCTGATGATGATGATGCTAATGATGATGATGATGATGATGATGATGATGATGATGATGATGATGATGATGATGATGATGATGATGATGAATGATGATGATGATGATGATGATGATGATGATGATGATGATGATGACGATTATGATGATGATGATGATGATGATGATGATGATGATGATGATGATGCTGAGGAGGAGGAGGAGGAGGAGGAGGAGGAGGAGGAGGAGGATACGGTTGGAGGGAAAGTGGTAAGGGGGGTCTCGATCGATCGATGGGCGGTGACCAGAGCGCCCCAGGAGACCTCAGAAGGCAACACATAACCCCTAATCACCTCGACGAGCAAGGCCAAAAAATACCAGAATCCCCCCGTCGTGTTTTCCCACCACCCGAGAGGGTTTGGTTTTCGCGCCTTACGTATCTCGGGCCTCTGGCGGCCGTTCCGGACGATCAGGGCATTCCCAGAACGCCTTCGGCGAGGCGCAGCTGCTGGAGAGCATCCCGAGGCGTGGAAACATCCAGACATGTGCGAATTGTCCGAAAACCTCGTCCACCTTCTCTTCTTCGTCGTCGTCGCACTTACTCCTGGCTCTCCCACTTCCCCCAACTCCTAGACGATAAGATCAGGCAGCGATGAGTCGCGCTACGTAGGATTCTGGCGAGGACTCTGCCCTCCTGCTCCTGGGCATGGGCCCACCTTAAGACGCTGGCCGGCGCCTGGACTACCTCAGCTCGGCTCGCAGCCATGGCTCAGAGGCCCTGCCTGCTCGGATGCGCGCCCCCAGCACGTGACAAGTGCAGCCTTTGCATGTCGTGCCCCCGCTTGCTTCAGCTGCTTGCGCTCCCTCGTGGCCACTTGTCTGCCTGCCTCTCGCCTCGGGCTGGGTATGGAACCATGTTCAGAGCGGGAGTATCCCCGTGCCCGTCTGCATCTGATTGATGTCTTGGCTTTTCACATGCATCACAAGCTCAAGGCAGAGTAGGATGTGCGAGGGAGCGTTCCCAGCACACCCACATTTCACTTCACAAATTCTGGCAGCAGCGAAGGCCGCCGTCGGTCTCTAGCTCGCTGCCGCGCCTCGCCACGAACTCACTCGGTACCCATCGGCACGGTCGCTCCTCCTCCTCCTCCTCCTCCTCCTCCTCCTCCTCCTCCTCCTCCTCCTCCTCCTCCACGGCCCTCCCTATCCTCCTCCACCTCCAGACGAAGATCCTCGATCGATCGATCGGTCGACGGCGAGACGACCCCTGCGGTGACCGACGGCCCGGGGCCGCCAGGCTCGCTGCGGGCTGCTCCGCCGGCGCGCCCCGCCCGGCCGCGCGGGCGCGGCGTGCCAGGCGCTCCCTGCGGGCGCATCCCTCGGGGGCGGAAAAGAGGGGGGTGATGACTAGGGGGGGGTGGATATCATGGCGGGGGCCATGATATTTCCCCAGATTTCATGGCGCCTCTTCTTATTTCATTACGTCCCTGGCCCCCCCGCCGGGCCGCGCACATGCCGCCGGTCATGATTTGCACCCCCCCCTCTTTGACGCCCCCCTCTTTGCCGCTTCCGATGCGGGCGCATCCCCGCTGCTGCGTGTTTTGGCCCGATCTATCGGCGATGGATCGCCAATTCTTACGTACCAGCCTGGAACATATCCCTATCCCTATGCTGGGCACCTCCTCATCACGATGCCAATCTTAGGGATTCCCTAATCTTTTGAGGGCGAATCCCTGAGATTGTCATCGCCTTTGGGCGTGTCAATCTTAGGGATAGGGATACTTTCGAGGCTGGTAAAATTCTCGAAGAAGGAGAAAACCACGTAAACATAAACTTTCGGCGCTCCGCGTGGATTTCTTGGATCCGCGCCTCGGCTCCCCGGCGGCGCCTGCGGCGCCGCCCCTGGCGCGCTCCGCGCGCCACGGAGGGGATCCAGCGCGAATCCAAGAAATCCGTGCGGAGCGCCAACAAAATTATGTTGATGCGTTTTTTCTTCAAGATTCTATCAGTCGATATTTCCCCCCCCCCCATGAGCCAGTCTTCCCTTCTCTTTGCCCCTCAGTTGCGGGCGCGGCCCCGCGGCTGCGAGCCAGCCCCTACTCCAAGACGTGTGCGGTTGTAAGGTTCTCGTGCGTTTGGGGTTCGAGGTTATCGGGCGTCTTCGCATGCTCCAAATGTTTTCCAGCCTCGAGGTGCTCTCCAGCAGCAGCGCCTCGCCGATCGGGTCTTGGAGGAGTGGTCGAGTTTTTGGACCCTACCTCGGCCCCGCCTGATCCTTGACCCTAGGCCAGGGTAGCAAGACCCCTGGACCTGTCACGTGGGCTTGCTTTCTATGGTCTCACGTGGGAGGAGGCCAAAGCGCATGGGCATAGGGCCTTTGCATGCAGGAAAGTTTCGGCTGAGCCAGCCCCAGATGCTGACGACGAACACTGGTGGAATGACTATCATTAAGGGGCGCTCCCGTCTTTTCCCATCCCCCTCCCGCTTACACGAGAATGGGGTCACCCCCCTAACAGTTCACTTGAGCGCTACTCTCTGCTCCGCCTCCCTCCTCATCCCCCATTGTCCTCCCATCTCCTCGCTTCCTCGTCCTCCTTACTCCCTCCTCCCTCCTCCCTCCCCCCATCCACAATGACACATTCCACGCTGTGAATGCTACTCCTCTCTCTCCCTTGACCTTGTCCGGAAGATATTTGCCCCCCTCCGCGTATTGTTTTGTACACAGGATGTTTAACATTATTTTGTGGTTTTCATGTTTCTGTATATACAATTCGATTGTTTGCGGTGTTTCCAAATGGTGTTCCCGCTCCAGGGGGGTGCCTCATTTTGGAGTCGGCGCTTTGCTCCCGTCGTGTAGACTGGCACTCCCGCCGCAGCGCGGGCCACTTCCCGGATCCGAGTCCTTTTCATCATTGCCGCCCCTTCATTTTCCCTCCTCCGTCTTCCCCTGGTCCTCCTGTGTTTACTCGCTCCTTCCGCTCCAGCTCCTCGCACCTGTGTTATCGCAGGTGCTGCCCAGTGCAGAGCTAGTGCCGAAGCGCAGTTGTTGCATTTTGATGCGGGGCTGTATTCGGAGGTGGTGGTATTAAATGCTGGTCACATGTGTCGCTTGTGATATTGGATGGGAGACGAAAGGAATATGGGATGAGGATATTGTATCGGGACAAGAACTTGATGAGAGGTGCTGCTCAGCTACATTCTCAAGGTGGCGTTAAGCCAGAGATCGAGTGTCGTGTCAAGAGGGTTTAGCAAACCTTCGCAGTTCTTGGAAGTTTCTGGGGAGGAATGAGTAGTGAGAGGTGGAGGGGAGTTTCAGAAGTATGGTGGGTGCGGCATTATTAGCTGAGAGTTTGGTACCTTGTTGGACAAGCGGACATCCAGATATTGGAGAGTATGTAAGCTAGTTTGGCGAGGAGAGCCTTACAAGGTAAAGAGTGTCTGAAGATAGAGACAACGGAGGAGAGATCCAATAGACATGCTGCCTTGCCGAATGCTGACGTGCGAGAGATGCTGAACCTTCAGGCACCCTTCAGTCTATCGCGTGCCCAGAGGATAAGCTAGTGGCAGGATACCATCATGCACCCAGAGCGGCACGTGCTGTTCATCGCCTCTTTGTTTGGCGCGGCTGCCTGGGACAAATTAAGTTTTGGCGACGAGTATGGGGACGCCCAATCGAAGCTGGACGAGAGTGCAGCCCGCCCGTGGTGGAGCCAGTTGCTGCTTGATCTATCGGTGTGCGTGGAACTTCTTTTGTTCCCGAAGTACGCCCAAAGCTCAGTCGGAGGCCAGTTTTTTTTTTGGTGATCGGGAGGTGCGGGGTGCTTTGCTCGGGTTGAAACTTATTGGGGGGATGTCCAGACGGAGGAGAACGCTCAAGAGGAGGGCAATGGCCAGGAGGGGGCGGAGGCGAGTGCGCAAGACGGTGAAGGAGGCGGAGGCAGGCGGGAGGAACAGCGAGACGAAAGAGGAGAAGGGAGCCTTCCACAAGGAGACGCAGCACCACCTCCTTCAGTGCCAGAGCCATCATATCAAGCTCTGCACGTGTGCGGGATCAGATGCTGTGGAGCTGGCTTCGGAACCAGGCGCCAGCGTTGTGTAGCACCGGGCGAATTCCCAGACGGAAGGGCGTGAGAACAAGTTCCTAGCAAAGCTGCCCACGGTCTCGAACACGTGTATGACATGCGATAGCTACTCTACGACCAGGAGGTGCGCTTCGGAACAAATGGAAGATAGTTTCAGGAACGGAGTTGTCCTAGGAGCAGGGGGCCGGTTTGCAGAGCGCGCGCATATGGTGGATCTTCTTTATTCATGTTTGTTTTGTGAGTTTGGGTATTCTACGTATGCGGCTCCCAGATCGCATGTGTGTGGATCTCTGCCGTTTGCTTAGCTACAAGGTTGTACGAGTGCATGCCGAATTTGCGGGCTCGGGTCTCTTTGTTTTTTGGTGCTCTCTTCGTCGTGGTGTACCTTGCGGTGATGGGGTCGTGTGGAAAGCAGTTCTCTGGTGCGGACCCGAGTGGTCTTGCGGCTGAGCCGCAGGGGCGTGGCATCATTGATCGTGTTGTTGCGTCGGCGACGGAAGAGGAAGAGACGACATCTTCTGCAGTCATGTTGGGCGTGGTTGCGCATCAGGAGATCAGACTGCTGGAGTCCGCATGCACGACGCAGATTGAGCTCGCAACGTAGGGTGGACTGTATCGCGCCATGACAAAAGCTCATGCGTAAGAACGCCTTCAAAGGGTCAACGGGAAGACGGTTCATAGCCTAGGCCACCCCAACACGTTTCAGATGACGGCAGCAGTGATCACATCACTTTGTTGGAATCATGTGCTGAGCCCTTGAAGCCCCCGCTGGCGAAGTACCTCGAGGATAGCAAGCCTGGGTCGAGCGCGGTCCAGCACTTTCTAGGCCCCTTCAGGACTGAGAGATTGTTCGGCCGTAGGGAGAGGAGTCTCATCACTGATGTGCGTGACCCGATCTTTGAGCAAACGCTGAAATCCACGAACGTAAGCAGGCGCTTGCGGGCCCCAGGCCTCCTGGACATTTGAAGCTTGAGGGACAGAGGGCGATCGAGGCGTCCAAGTAGTTGGTGCCTCAGCCCCTTTCGCATTCTGTTCCAGCGCTGTCCTTTAGAGTGCGGCCCCGCTGCGTGAATTTAGGCGCTCGAGGAAAACATTGGTGCTGCCTCTCCTGGACCGTTTTTTGTTTCGAGCGTTGTGAGCGCCAGGGGTCCCTGGGAACTGCTGCAATGCTAGCTTGGTGCGTTTTGGTACCGCTGCAATTTTGTGTGTCCCTCTGTCCTGGTCCCTCCTGCTGTCGTTCGTCCCTCCCCGCTGTTCTCGCGTTTCCCTTTCCGCTTGGCTTGCGGCCTATCCTCCCCCCTCGGGCGCCGTTCCCTGCCTGGGGCACGGTGGTGTGTGTGTGTGTGTGTTCTTGCGTGCGTGCGTGCGTGCGTGCGTGCGTGCGTGCGTGCGTGCGTGCGCGTGTGTGTGTGTGTGTGTGTGTGTGTGTGTGGTGGGGGGGGGGGCCTGCTGTCCGCGTGCGTATGCTAGGCGCACGCGCCTTGCTGTGGCTCGGGCTCGGCACGGCCCCGCTCCCCCCCGCTCTTCTCCCGGGTCGTTGCTGCTTGATGGTGGGCCACGGGCGGGAACGTGGAGCGCTACGTGCCTCGCCCATCCGCGATCGTGGGGAGTCTCCC
>CAUYUJ010014395.1:325865-409189 GCA_963575745.1 Prorocentrum cordatum | reverse complement strand
ATATGTGAATGTATATATGTACATTTATATTGTATATATACATATATATACATGGATATACACACACATAACTGTATATATATACACATAGACATATATATATATATGTGCGCGCATGTATATATATATGTACATATATGTATATATACACACATGTATATATATATATATATATATATATGCATACACAATTATACACATATTACATATATATATATATATATATATATATATATATATATATGTGTGGGGCCGTCATAGGGGCTCCCTTGGGCCGTCACAGGGGCTCCCTTGGGGTTCTCTCTTGCTGTCTTGGGGCTTTCTTGGGCGGCTCCAAGAGCGTCTTGGAGCGTCGGAAATCTGGAAAAGCGAAAAAGCAAAAAAAGTGTAAAAACAAATGAAAATCAACGATTTTGGCTTCGTGAGGCCATCTCGGATCGCCTCTCGGAGTTCTCTGGGGGGGTTCTTGGAGGCCTGTGGGGCTGCTTGGGGGCCTCCTGGGTGCCTCTTGGGGCTGCTGGGGGCTTCTTGGGGCCAAGGGCCCGCACAGTCCATTCGGGTCCTCCCCGTCTTGGGGGCCTCTTGGGCCGTCTTGGGCGGCTCTAGGGCCGTCTTGGGGCGCGCTTGGGGGTCCCTGGGCTTGGGGCTCTCTTGGGCTGTCATGGGGCTCCCTTGGGGTCCTCTTGGGCTGTCTTGGGGCTCCCTTGGGAGCCTCCAGGGCCGTCTTGGAGCGTTGGAAAGCTGGAAAAGCGAGAAAGCAAAAAAACAGTGCAAAAACTAATGAAAATCAACGTGAGGCCATCTCGGAACGCCTCTCGAAGCTCTCTGGGAGGGTTCTTGGAGGCCTCTGGGGCTGCTTGGGGGCCTCCTGGGCGCCTCCTGGGGTTCCTGGGAGCTTCTTGGGGCCGACGGCGCGAAAAGTCCATTCGGATCTCCCCGTCTTGGGGGCCTTTTGAGCCGTCTTGGGCGGCTCTTGGGCCGTCTTGAAGCCCGCGGGGGGGCCTCCTGCGCCGTCTAGAGGCTCTCTTGGGCCGTCGTGAGGCTCCATCGGGGTCCTGTTGGGCCGTCTTCGGGCTCCCGTGGGAACCTCCAGGGCCGTCTTGGAGCGTCGGAAAGTTGGAAAAGCAAGGAAGCTAAAAACATTTGAATAAACAATGAAAATCAACGATTTTGGCCTCGTGAGGCCATCGTGGAACGCCTCTCGGAGCTCGGTTGTGGCCGTTTCAAAATCTATAGGGCGGCCTGTGTTGCCGCCTTGGGCCCATCTTGGGCCACGTTGGGGCCATCGAAACTTTCCTGGGGAGGCTTTCGGAGGCTCCCCGGACACTTCTGGGAGCGTCCTGGGCCTCTCTGGGGCGGTCTGGCGCCTCCAAGAACGTCCCGGGAGCGCCCCAAGAGCCCCAGAACCCCCATGCGCACCCGAAGTCGCGGTCCCGGGCGCCCCGGTCTCGTGCACGGCGGCCCCGGAACCCCCATGCCCCGTCGAGGTCGCGGTCCCGGGCGCCCCGGCCTCGTGCACGGGGGCCCCGGAACACCCATGCCCCGTCGAGGTCGCGGTCCCGGGCGCCCCGGCCTCTTGCACGGGGATATATATATAGAACCATACATATAGTAGAACCATCGCGCGCATACATGTAGTAGAACCATCGCGCGCGCTTCGCGCGCGCTCAAGTTCTAGCTAGGATAATCGTCATCGTTATCATCGCCATCCTCATCACCATCATATCCGGCGTTATCGTCAGCGGCATCTTCATCATCACCATGACCATCACCATCATCACAATCGTCACCATCACCACCATCAGCAGCAACATCGTCATCACCATCGTCATCATCGCATTGTCGTCATCATCGTCAATATCGTCACCTGAATTATCAACATAATCACCATCATCATCGCCATCGTCATCATGATCGTCGTCGTCGTCGTGATCGTCGTCATCGTTATCGTCATCATCATCGTCATCATCTTCATCATCCGCCCACTCCTGCATCACAAGCACCATAAACAGCATCGCCACCATTATTATCAGCATCGGCGTTATCATCCTGACCATCAGCAGCATCACCATAATGATTGTCAGCATCACCGTCCTCAACGGCATCACCGTCATCGTCATCATGATCGTCAGCACCACCACCATCATCATCACCACCATCACTCACATCACGATCACCATCATCAACATCATCATCAGCATCATCGTCATCATCATCATTCCCACTGTCAACATCATCATCATAATATTATTCCTCATCATCATCATCATCATCATCCTCATCATCATCATCATCATCATCATCGTCATCATCATCATCATCATCATCATCATCATCATCATCATCGTCATCGTCATCGTCGTCGTCGTCAAATTCATAATAGTCGTCATCATCGTCATCATTTTCGTCACCGTCGTCTCCGAAGCTCCCCCGCCCCCGCCGAACTCGAGAATATCTCCGCAGCGTCTTGCATGCCGCGTGAGCAGTATTGGGGATTTAGGTTGTGGGCCTGAGGCCGCCCTGCATAATCATCATTGTCATTATCACCAGCGTCTGGAAGCCTTGCGGGGCCCTTTCGGCGCCTTTTGGAGGCCTCTTGGAGCTTCCTGGGGGCCTCTCGAGGCATCTTGCGGACTCCTGGGGGCCTCTTGGGAGCTTCTGGTGGGCGAGGGCTCGAAATGTCAGTTCGTGTTCCCCATCTGGGGCTTCTCTTGGAGTGTTCTGGGAGCTCTTTTGGGCCGTCTTGGAAGCTTCTGGGCCGTCTTGGGGCCCTCTTGGGCTGTCTCGGTGGTCTCTTGGGGGCCTCTGAGCTCATCTTGAGGCAATCTTTCGGGCCTCTTGGGCCGCCTTGGAGCGTCTGGAAGCCGAACTGGGGAGAACGCCAAAACCATTCAAAACCCACTAAAAATCAGTGACAAATTCCTATTGGGCCCCTCCCGGGAGTGCTGTCGGAGACCTGCTGGGACGCTTTGGCAATTTTTTAACCGTCTTGGAGTGCTCCCGGGCCGCTTCAGACCTCTCTTGGGCTGCCCTGAGGGCGTCCTGGAGCCATTTTAGAAGGTCCTGGGAGCGTCCTGGCGTCTCCGGCGAGGGGGTGACCACAGCCACTGGGCAAAGTGAGGCCCCCCCCCCTGGTCCAGGACCCCCTCCCCAATTATATCTATATATATATATACATAGATAGATATACCTATACATATATATATATATATATATATACGCATATATAAATAGAGAGAGATACACATACATACATACATACATACATACATACATACATACATACATCCATACATGCATGCATGCATGCATGCATGCATACATACATACATAGATACATACATACATACATACATACATACATACATACATGCATACATACATACATACATACATACATACATACATACATACATACATACATGCATGCATGCATGCATGCATGCATGCATGCATACATACATCATACACATACAACATTCATACATACATACATACATACATACACACAAACATACTAGAACCTACGCGCGCGCTTCGCGCGCTTAGGTTTCTGTCGAGTCACAGACCCAGAAATCGTTGTGAGAAGAAACACCTCCTCCTCCTCCTCCTCCACGTCCTTCCTCCTCATCCTCAGTCCTTTCCCGAGCGATAACAATAACACCTTGCGTGGAACCCCTCTCGGGCCCATCTTGGAGCTCTCTTGGGCCGCCTTTGGAGCCTCTTGGGGCGTCCTGGGTCTCTCGTGGTGCTTCTTGGAGCTCTCTTGGCGCCTCCTGGAGCCTCTTGGGGCCGAAAGCTCGGAATTCTACAGTGGCTGTCTCCCTCTGGGACCCCTCTCGGGCACGCCTTGGGGCTCTCTTAGGCCCTTTGGAGTCCCCAAGTTTCCGTCCTGGCGCCTCGTGAACCGTCTTGGAACTCTTTTGGGGCAACCTAGCCGTCTTTGAGCCTCTCGGACTGTGTTGATCGCGGTGAAACCCCAAGATGCGAACATGCGAAAAATATACGTTTTCCCGTAGGAAGGGACGATTTTTGTTTCTTGGACCTCTCTTGGGGTGCCTCTCGGAACGTCTTGGGATGCTTTTGGGACCCTTTTGGCGCCTCTTGGCGGCATTTTGGCGCCTCCTGGAGCCTCTTGGGCCGGAAGCTCGGAATTCGAGGTTGGCTTTCTCCTTCGGGGACCCCTCTCGAACTCGTCTTGGGGCTCTCTTGGGGCCGTCTTTGGCGCGTCCCTGAGCCACTCCGCCTCGTGCGCAGCATGGAGCGCTCCCGGAGCCTCCTAGGCCGTCTTGGAGGCCTCTGGCCGTCTTGACGCGGTGAAAGCCAAGATGCGAACATGCCGAAAAATATAACGTTATCCCGTAGGAAGGGGATGATTTTTTGGTTTCTTGGACCTCCTTTGGTGCCCTCTCGGAACGTCTGGGATCTTTGGGACCCTTTTGGCGGGCCGCCTTGGCGCATTTGGTAACCGCGAGGCCTCTTGAGGCGGAAGCTCGGATTCGAGGTTGGCTTTCTCCTTCGACCCTCCGAACTCGTCTTGGGGCTCCTTGGCCGTCTTGGGGGGGGCCGACTGGGCCACTCGTGCGCACTTTTTTTTTTTTTTTAGGGAGCGCTCCCGGAGGCCTCGTAGACCGTCTTGGGCGCCTCTTGAGCCGTCTTGGACGCGGCGAAAGCCCAAGAGGCGAACATGCGAAAAATATACGTTTTCCCATCGGAATGGCACGATTTGTGCTTCTTGGGCCTCCTCCCGGGGAGGGAGGTCACGTCATGTAGGCTTCTGGGGCCTCTTGGTGTCCATGACAGGCGTCTTGGAAGGCAATCGGAAGCCATCGGAGCGCGTTCCGAAGCCAGCCTGCGAACATCTTGACGGCGTCCGGCGGTCCGACGAGCCGGGCCCCCGGGCCCCACATTTTGGGTCGAGGCTCCGGCTCCGGGCACACGGACCCGTGCGCCGTTATATGTATACATACATACATACATACTACATACATACAGTACATACATACATAAATACATACATACATACATACATAACATACACATACATACATACATTCATACAGACATACATACTACATACATACATACATACATACATACATACGACAAGAATAAATACATACATACATAATACATACATAAATATCCGATTTAAAACACACACGTAAAACATGTAGGATTGTGTACACAGGAGAAGGACAATCTATAGAAACATACGTACGTCGTCCAAGGCGCCTCGGAAGGCGCAGAATACTCCCCCAAGGCGCGGAATCATGTTCCCGGACCGCCTTCCGGGAACATGATGGGGACGACCTCCTGAGGGCCTCCAGTGGGCCTCTTGGGGGCCTCTCGGAGGCCTGTTGGGCTCTCCTGGAGGCGTCTTGGGGCGCGCTCAGGGCCATTTTTGGGCATTTGGGGGGCCTCTGGGGGGCCTCCGGGGAAGCTCTTGGGGGCCTCTTTGGGGCCTCTTAGGGCCTCGCGGGGCCCTCTTGGGGACCGCTGGCCTCGCTTAGGCAATCTTGAAGCCCTGTCGGGGCTCTCCTGGAACCGTCTTGGGCGGCTCCTGGGCCATCTTGGGGCTCTCCTGGGCCGTCTTGGGACGATTTTGGGGCTCTCTTGGGCCGTCTTGGGGCGGTCTTGGGGGCCGCTTCGGCCGTCTTGGAGCGGTCTTTGGAGACTCTTGGACGGTCTTGGAGCGTCGAACCCCGAAAAAGCGAGAAGGCCAAAAACCTCTAAAAAAAACACTAAAAAAAATCAACGATTTGGGCTTGTCGGCGCTCTCTTGGGAGGCCTCATACAGGCAGGCAGGCAGACAGACAGGCGTACACGTCCATGCATACAATCAGACATCCATGAGTGCATGCACAAATACAGAGGGCTTGCCAAACCTTCCTGTGCCCGATCCACCTCCCCTGGAGCCATGCGGCCCAGGGCCCGCTCCGTGCTGAGACCTTCTGGTGGGCACTATCGCCCGCGCCCGGCAGGGGGCCGATGCCCACCCACAAGCACCCCTACGGGGACGCAGAAAGACATACTAGTACGCCCTCTTTTCATTGCGCGTAGTCGACCCCTAACCAGAAAAACATGGCTGCCCATGTTGGACATACATTGATGGCTCTCTGTCGCTTTATAGCCCACGATGGCCCACGTCTAAATCGCAGAGCGGTGGGGGGGGGCTGGGAAGGGGCATGCTGGCACGCTACTCCGTGACAAAAATGTCCCAGTGTGTGGCCGCCGCGACAGCCGCGGCGACCTCCCAAACCCACCCAGCGGCTCTAGTCCGGGTCGAAAACCAGTGAACGATTCTTGGAGGCATGCGTCCGACCAATACAGCACAATCATCTCACAATATAGCGGTACCCCAGCGGCTTGGCCAGAAAGCGCCCGCCACCGAGCATGCACTGTGAGATTCCTGAGCGCGCGCGTCGCCCGTTTGGGACCAAGGCACACATAGCAGAAGTACGTTTGGGTGAGACCGCCCTGGGCGTGCGGGGCTTTCAGGTGCAGCGCGACCAAACCAGAAGGCTGCGCGGTACCAGTCCGTCAGAGGAAATGGGCAGAAGCACATACGCACAGGAACAACAAGCAACATAGACATAAGCGTTCGAGGGGCCGCGCGGATTTATTGATTCGGTGCTGGAACCCCGCGCCGAAGCGTGGTGGGCCAGACAGAACCTGCGGACTCGGACTCGGCCTGCTTCATGCACCGCGAGGGTGCTGCAGGGTGGGGCCGAAGCGCCCAACAAATGCAATAACAGTGAAACAAATTCAGCATATAGTGAGACTACAACGGACAATAACAAGATGCGTGACGAATGCAACTATGACCTGTGTACTCGCCGGCCGGCCGCTCATGTGACGATGTAGCGAAAATGGATAGAACCAATAATACTGTACAATGTACACGTATACAGCGTACAAACATGTTTGCACAAGTACGGATGGCAATAAGATTGTGGAGAAAATGCACTTGTAATCGTCGTCGGCCGCCGTGTGGACCCCAAGCGGTGTGTACGCCATATGTGTATGTCGTGATATGGTGGAGGAGGTACAAGTCTGCACATGCTGGTGCTCGTCGGTCTGCACAAGTCTGCACATGCTGGGGTGGACGGGGAGGGGGTGGGAGTCGGCACAGGTCTGCATATGCTGGTGCCCGTCAGTCTGCACATGTCTGCACATGCTGGGGAGGACTGGGAGGGGGGTGGGAGCCGGCACAGGTCTGCACTGCTGGTGCTAAGCCAGAGTTCATGACCGTGGTATGAAGGCGTTCCAGATGGATCGGGCTTCCCGTCCGCCCCCGATCGATCAATGATTGAAGCCCGATTTCCCTGGAGGAAAAGGGAAGACCGATCGATGATTGAAGCAGGAAGGCGACTAAAGCAGATTGGAACCTGGGAGTACAAATATAACTCCTGTCAACTGCCGATGGGTAAGACTGCCAAATCCTTAGACTCCCAAGGTAAGGCCAAAGTCGAAAGCTCACCGCCCATGCATGGGCCGAGAGGCAAGGACGCAGGGGCGCCTTTAGGAGGCTACTGGTCCTGAAGAGCCTGTTTGACAGCATTTGGATGGGTTTCCCCTCTCCCGGGTGCCCAGGCACTCACGGTGCATGTAGTGGCCGCAGGGCGTCCGCCGGATCTCCTTTCGCCGGAGGCAGGAGGCCCCTTCGCCCAACCAAACCCGCCTTACCCCTCCTCCCCTCGGACCTCGGACCATGTAGCATGAGTGTCTCACTGTCCTTCCTCCTCCTCCTCCTCCTCATCCTCCTCCTCCTCCTCCCTCCTCCTCCTCCCGATCAATCCCTTTTCCCTCATCAGTGTTTGCATGCATGGGTTCTTACTGTTTGTCAAAAGAACTGGGCCTGGCTGGCGGTCTGGCGGCTATGTTGCCGCCGGCGCCGCCCCGTCGCCGCCTCCTCGCCACCCGTCGTCTGGGCCTTGCTGGCGGTCTGGCGGCTATATTGCCGCCGTCGCTGCCACGTCACCGCTTCGTCGCTGCCCGTCGCCTGGGCCTGCATTGCTCCGCAGTGTTTTGCATTGCTACGCATGGCTTTGCATCGCACTGACTTGTATTGCATTGCATTGCTTCGTATTGCTATGTCGTGATTGCGTTTCTGGATGTATATTTGCACGGCGTTTCATGACGTCGCATTGCCTTGCGTTGCCATGCCGAGAACACTGCACTAGGTAGATTGCACCACATGTATCGCACCACATAGATTCTCCTTTCTGAAAAAAGAATAAACTCTACCCCCCCCCGGAGTTATCGCTACCCCTTTTCGGGTATGTAAAACATTTATGAGTATGACCACATGTCAATCCGAAATATGAAATCACAATGTCCCAGGCCAACGGGGCTCCTCCCCCCTGAGGCCCCCTTTGTTTTATATATATATATATATAAACTATGCGGTGACATTCGTTTGTTCTAACATCGCACTGTTTCGCGAATCCCTTGTAAAAAAATGTGACGAAGTGCACACGCGCGCGTCGTCGCGCGCGCATGCCGAAATCCGTGAAAAACCGTCGGTGCCGGAAGGATTTCGCAATCGAGTTTCCAAAAACACATACAAAAACACAGGGTTTCGCAACACGGATTTGCTTTGAACAAAAAAACTTCCGCGCGAGCTCTTGCGAAAGAAAACTATGGGTGTTTCAAGAATTTCACAACATGCTATCAAACGGGCTTCGCGCGCGCGCATGTCGAAATCTGTCGAACGCCCTTGCGCGTGTGCCGTCGCGAGAACCCTCTGCAAAAAATGGGACGAAGTGCAGACGCGCGCGTCGTCGCGCGCGTATGCCGAAATCCTTCGAAACCCATCGGTTTCGGAAGGACTTCAAGACCGTGTCCAAAAATACCTACAAAAACACAAGGTTTCGCAACACGGATTTTCAACTAAAGCGGGCGCGCGCGCTCTTGCGTCGTCGTCGTCGTCGTCGCCGTCCTCCCTCCTCCCGCGCCGTCGTCGTCGTCGTCGCCTACGTCGTCCTCTGTCGTTCCTCGTGTTCGTCGTCGTCGTCCTCGTTGGCGTCGTGGTCGTTTCCGTCGTCGTTGTCGCCGTGGTCGTCCTTCCTCCTCCTCCCTCGTCGTCGTCGTCCGACGTGGGCGTCTCGTCGTCGTCTCTCCTAGTTCGTCGCCGTCGTCGTCGTCGTCGTTGTCGTCGTCGTCTTCCTTCCTCCCTCGTCGTTGTCGTCGTCGGCGACGCCGTCCTTCCTCCTTCTTCGTCGTTCGCGTCGTCGCCGTCCTCCCTCCTCCCCCGTCGCTGTCGTCGTTGTCGTCGTTGTCGCCGTCGTCGTCCTCCCTCTTCCCTCGTCGTCGTTGTCGTTGGCGACGTCGTCGTCGTCGTCGTTGTCTTCGTCGTCGTCGTCGTCGGCGTCGTCGTCGTCGGCGTCGTCGTCGTCGTCGTTGTCATCGTCGTCGTCGTCGGCGTCGTCGTCGTCGTTGGTGTCGTCGTCGTCGTCGTGGTCGCTGTCGTCGTCGAAGTCGTTGGAGACGTCGTCGGTGTCGTCGTCGTCGGTGTCGGCGGCGCCGCCGTCGTCGTTGTCGCTGTCGTCGTCGGCGTGTGTGTCGTGGCCAAGTGCCATCTGGTACCTACCGTCACGGTCTTGTCTTAAGAGGTCTTGCGACCAAGTTGCGGGTGGGAGGGTGGGTTTGCACGAGCAGTGGAGAGGACAGCTTCAAGACGGTCAATGTGAATTCTCTTTTCTAAAAACAGAATGGGATCTACTCCCCCCCCCGGCGGTATCGGTCCCCCTTTCGGGAATGTAAATCCGATTTGATTATGACTACATGTCCATCCTAAATATGAAATCACAATATCCCAGGCCAACCGGGCTCCCCCCTGAGGGTCCCTTGTAACAGAAAACACTATGCGGTGACTTCTTCTGTTCTAACGTAGCAATTGTTCACAAACCCCTTGTAAAAATGTGACGAAGTGCACACGCGCGCGTCGTCGCGCGCGCATGCCGAAATCCTTCAAAAACCTTCGGTCCCGGAAGGATTTCGCAATCGAGTTTCCAAAACACCTACAAAAAACACAAGGTATCGCAACACTGATTTGCTAAAAAAAACTTCCGCGCAAGCTCTTGCGAAATCTGGAGAAAGCCACATTTTGTTCAAGATGTTCACAACATGCTACCAAACGGGCTTCGCGCGCGCGAATGTCGAAATCTGTCGAACGCCCTTTGCGCGTGTGCTGTCGCGAGAACCCTCTGCAAAAAATGGGACGAAGTGCAGACGCGCGCGTCGTCGCGCGCGTATGCCGAAATCCTTCTAACCCCCTCGGTTTCGGAAGGATTTCAAAATCGCGTGTCCAAAAAAACCTACAAAAAACACAAGGTTTCGCAACACGTTTGTTCAACAAAAGCGTGCGCGCGCGCTCTTGCGTCGTCGTCGTCGTCGCCGTCCTCCCTCCTCCCGCGTCGTCGTCGTCGTCGCCTACGTCGTCCTCTGTCTTTCCTCGTGTTCGTCGTCGTCGTCGTCCTTTTTGGCGTCGTGGTCGTTTCCGTCGTCGTTGTCGCCGTCGTCGTCCTTCCTCCTCCTCCCTCGTCGTCGTCGTCGTCCGTCGTCGGCGTCTCGTCGTCGTCCCTCCTATTTCGTCGCCGTCGTCGTCGTCGTCGTCATCGTCGTCGATGTCGTCGTCGTTGTCCTCCTCCCTCGTCGTGCCCTGTCGTCGCTTCGCAGTCCTTCTTTCTAATCTTCGACGTTCGCGTCGTCCGCCGTCCTTCCTCCGCCTCGTCGTGTCGTCGTTGTCGCGTTGTCGCTGTCGTCCGTCGTTTCTTCCCCCTCGTCATCTCCCGCTGGCGACGTCGTCGTCGTTTTCGTCGTTCGTCCGTCGGCGGCGGCGTCGTTGTCGCTCCGTCGCCGTCGACGTCGGCGTCGGTCGTCGTCGCCGCCGTCGTCGTCCTCGTCGCCGCTGGCGTACGTTGACGTCGTCGTCCGTCGTCGTGTCCGTCGTCATCGCGTCGCGGCGTCGTCATGGTCGTCGTCGTCGTTGTCATCGCGGCGTCCTGTCGTCGGCGTCCCGGCGTCGTCGTCGTCGTGTCGTCGTCGTCGTCGCCGTCGTCGTTGTCGGCGTCGTCGAAGTCGTTGGAGACGTCGTCGGTGTCGTCGTAGTCGTTGTCGTCGTCGTCGTTGTCGCTGTCGTCGTCGGCGTCGCTGTTGTCGCCACATGTGGTACCCACCGTCACGGCCTTAAGAAATTGTGCAATACAAGTTGCGGGTGGGTGGGTGGGATGTTTGCGCGAGCAGTGGAGTGGACACCTCACTGCGAACAGAAATTAATTGCACAACATAGAATGCCCCGCGGATGCTGCGCCACATGGATTCTCCTTTCTAAAAACAGAATAGACTCGACCCCCCCCCTGGAGTTATCGCCCCCCCTTTCGGGTATGTAATTCATATATGACTCTGACCACATGTCCATCCTAAAAATGAAAGCACAATGTCCCAGGCCAACCGGTATCCCCCCTGAGGTTCTTTTGTAAAAAAACAATATGCGGTGACATGTTTTGTTCTAACATCACACTTGTTCATGAGTCCCTTGTAAATGATGGGACGAAGTGCACACGCGCGCGTCGTCGCGCGCGCATGCCGAAATCCTTCAAAAACCTTCGGTGCCAGACGGATGTCGCAATCGAGTTTCCCAAAAACGTACAAAAACACAGGGTTTCGCTACACTGTTTTTTCTAAACAGTCTGGAGAAAACCATGGGATTTCAAGATTTTCACAACATGCTATTAAACGGGCTTCGCGCGCGCGCATGTCCAAATCTGTCGAACGCCCTTGCGCGTGAGCCGTCGCGAGAATCCTCTACAAAAATAGGACGAAGTGCAGACGCGCGAGTCGTCGCGCGCGCATGCCGAAAACCTTCAAAACCCATCGGTTTCGGAAGGATTTCAAAATCGCGCGTCCAAAATACCTACCAAAAAAACACAAGGTTTCGCAACACGGATTTTCAACAAAAGCGTGCGCGCGCGCTCTTGCGTCGTCGTCGTCGTCGCCGTCCTCCCTCGTCCCGCGTCGTCGTCGTCGTCGCCTACGTCGTCCTCTGTCTTTCCTCGTGTTCGTCGTCGTCGTCCTCTTTGGCGTCGTGGTCAAGAGACACAGAAAGAGAAGAGAGAAAGACAGAAAGGGAAGAGGGGGATCGCGTGATCAGCCACAAACCTTGGATATGGCTCATCGGAGAAGATATTGTTGCACCACGGTGCCGACTTGCGTGTCCACACCGCGGACCAGCGACAGGCCCCCCCGTGCAAAAAAAACGCGCTATTAATCTCCGAGCTCGCGGGTTTTCTGCTCTCGAAGGGAAGAGGAAAAGAGGATGAGGAGGAGAAGGAGGAGGGGGAAGAGCAGCAGGAGGAGGAGGAGGAAGAACAGGAAGAGGAGGAGGAAGAAGAGGAGGAGGAGGAGGAGAAGGACGACGGGGACGAGGGGCGGGGATGGGGACGGAGAGGAAACTTGAGAAACAAACGATGGGGGCTCGCCTGGCACGCTAGCCCGCGCGGCACGCAGCACCGCGCCCCCCGCCCCAACCCACCCTCGCGACGCCTTCAGGCTGTCGTAGGCCTGGAGGCATATGCAACACTCGGCCTGGCATTGGGACGGGTGAGGATGAGGAGGAGGAGGAGGAAGAGGAGGAATTGGGGGAGGTGGTGGAGGAGCAGGAGGTGGTGGAGGAGGAGGAGGAGGAAGAGGAGGAGGAGGAGGAGGAGGAGGAGGAGGAGGAGGGGGAACGCCGCCCGAAGAAAGGAGAGCGGCCAACAGCAAGAGACGAGCGAAAAGAGAAGAGGCCCCGGGCCCGCACGCGCGCAGCACGCGCGGACGGCAGTCCTGAGTGCTCGCCGCGATCACGACGATGATCGGCGGGCGCCATCGCGGCGGCGGGGTGGCGGATGACGGAGGGACGAGGACAGGAGAGGCGACGAAGGAGAAAAGAGCGCGGCCCGACAGAAAGGAGACAGCCAGAGCCAGCAGTAAACTGGCACCCCTGCCGAAAGCTTGGATGGTCTTTTTGCGACGGGACCCTACCCTCGCGAGAGGAGCGTAGAAAACACGAGGCAGGATAGAGCCCAGAGGCCCTCTGAGGCCTCTTGCCACATCTTCATGTAGCCACGGGGGACCTCTTTTCCCGCGCTGCACGAACACGGGGCACTTGGAGCATCGCAAGAGGTCATCGCCGTTCACGGCATAGCAACCGAACACACATACCCGAGCAGACTGACGGCACCTGCGGGCGGTGTTCCACTCGTTGAGTGCGGTTGTTAAAAATGGCAGGCATGCCATAACCCGGGCGCCTGGGCCCCGCGACGCTGATCCGAATGCGCGTCAAAAGCAGCGTCCGATGCAGCAAAGATGCGCGTGGCAAGCCTCGGAGGAAGAACGTTTTATTTGAATGGGGTTACATCGCGGCGATCCTTGACAATGAGCTCGGGAACCCGTGCCCGAGCGGCCTTGGGTTCTGCATTCGAGCGGGCGATGGGCGCGGAAGAAAGCACCATTCCCACCCCATGCACGAAGAAAGAAGCAACATGGGGCGCGCGGGCTGAATCTCCTAGCCACGATCACTTCGTCAGATGCAGCGCAACTCGTTAGACGCAGCGCGCTGCGAAGTTTCTCAGAACTGGTGGCGGCGCGCAACATGCAAGCCCGTGAATGGACCCCCGGGCGCAACGTTTCCACGCGGCGGCTGAAGTCGCGGAGCTGGCGAGGCGCGCGCGCGAGTCGCTGGGGTGCGTTCTTTTCGGCCGAGCAGACAGACGCAGGGGGGCCCCACACGCGGGCGACATTGCCAATGGCGGGCATGGCGCACATATAATGCGCAGGCGCACCGCAGGGCGGCGCCGCCTCCCATTCACTCAACCTGCAGCGCCCCCCGCCCCCCCCCCCCGGGCATTCGCGCCCGTTTCCGGGGCTGCCGCCCCCCGCCAATGCCAAGATGCACCCCAAAATGCAGAATGGCATTCCAACCTTTAGTGGGCCACGCAACACTGATGCACGAAACTGCGGGCCCGGAACGATCGGCATGTTCAGCGCGAGGCCATGACCTTCAGCTGCGCCTGCCAGAACGCGGAGGATCGGCGGCAGAAGCTCTCTATGGAGCCACGAAACGTGTGAGGGGTGTGCCGAAATGGGGGGTGGAACCGCATGCGAGCGCAGCCACTGCGGCCCTGGCTTTCGGGTGAGAAAAAATAGAATAAAAAACAAAAAATAAGAATAGAACAAAACAGAGAGAAAAAAGGAAAAAGCAAAGAACCAGGCGAACAAAAACAAGAGAAACATGGAAAAAAAGAGACAACAAAAAACAAAACACACCACCAGAACCAGAGAATAGAAAAAAATAAAAATTTCAACACTACAAAAACACATTCGAACGTCACCATCGGAGCTCCCTATGGGGCCACGACACGTGTGAAGGGCGTGCCGAAAAAGGGGGTGGAACCGCATGCGAGCGCAGCCACTGGGGCCTTCGGTGGAGCTCTCTATGGGGCCACGAACCGTGTGAGGGGTGTGCCGAAATGGAGGGGGGGAACCACATGCGAGCGCAGCCTTTGAGGCGTTCGGTGGAGCTCCCCATGGAGCCACCCACTAAGCGTGTGAGGGGTGTGCCGAAATGGGGGGTGGAACCGCATGCGAACGCAGCCAGATGCGGCGATCGGTGGAGCTCCCTATAGGGGGCCACGAAACGTGTGAGGGGGTGGTGCCAGAATGGGGGTGGAACCGCATGCGGCGCAGCACTGGGTCTTCGTGGAGCACCTATGGGCCACGAAACGTGTGAGGGGTGGGTGCCAGAATGGGGGAACCGCATGCAGCAGCAGCCCCCTGGGGCCTTCGGTTGAGCTCCTTAATGGGGCCCATCCACGAAAACGTTTTAGGGTGTGCCAGAATGGGGGTGGAACCGCATGCGGGCGCAGCCACTGGGGCCTTCGGTGGAGCTCCCTATGGGGCCACGAAACGTGCGAGGGGTGTGCCAGAATGGGGGGTGGAACCGCATGCGGGCGCAGCCACTGGGGCCTTCGGTGGAGCTCCCTATGGGGCCACGAAACGTGTGAGGGGTGTGCCATAATGGGGGGTGGAACCGCATGCGGGCGCAGCCACTGGGGCCTTCGGTGGAGCTCCCTATGGGGCCACGAAACGGGTGAGGGGTGTGCCAGAATGGTGGGTGGAACCGCATGCGGGCGCAGCCACTGGGGCCTTCGGTGGAGCTCCCTATGGGGCCACGAAACGTGTGAGGGGTGTGCCACAATGGGGTGTGGAACCGCATGCGGGCGCAGCCACTGGGGCCTTCGGTGGAGCTCCCTATGGGGCCACGAAACGTGTGAGGGGTGTGCCAGAATGAGGGGTGGAACCTCATGCGGGCGCAGCCACTGGGGCCTTCGGTGGAGCTCCCTATGGGGCCACGAAACGTGTGAGGGGTGTGCCAGAACGGGGGGTGGAACCGCATCCGGGCGCAGCCACTGGGGCCTTCGGTGGAGCTCACTATGGGGCCACGAAGCGTGTGAGGGGTGTGCCAGAATGGGGGTGGAACCGCATGCGGGCGCAGCCACTGGGGCCTTCGGTGGAGCTCCCTATGGGGCCACGAAACGTGTGAGGGGTGTGCCAGAATGGGGGGTGGAACCGCATGCGGGCGCAGCCACTGGGGCCTTCGGTGGAGCTCCCTATGGGGCCACGAAACGTGTGAGGGGTGTGCCAAAATGGGGGGTGGAACCGCATGCGGGCGCAGCCACTGGGGCCTTCGGTGGAGCTCCCTATGGGGCCACGAAACGTGTGAGGGGTGTGCCAGAATGGGGGGTGGAACCGAGTGCGGGCGCAGCCACTAGGGACCCCCCCCCCCCCCCCCCCCACCCCCCCCGGGGGGGGCCCCCCCAACCCCCCCTTCGGTGAGCTCCCTAGGGGCCCAAACGTGTTAGGGGTGTGCCAGAATGGTTGTGGGAGGGGAGGAGGGGGGAGGTAAAGGGGAGAGAGAGCGAAAGGGGAGGAACGCGGGGCGACGTCTCTTCAAAACGAGGACCCAACACCACAGGATGGTTGGGAAAAAGATAAAGGGAATCAGGGCCCGAGAAAACGAGACTACGAACCAAGGGCCGAGAAGACAAGAAAACAAAAAGAAACGAAAAACGAGAACACGAACCAGGGGCCGCGAGAGAAAAACACCAAAAACAAAAAACAAAACAAGTCTCCGAGAAAACGAGACCACGGATCAGGACCGAGGAAATTAGAAAACGCGAAAACGACCCACGACCCACGACCCGAGAAAACGAGAAAACGAGAAAACGAACCAATGTCCGAGGAAACCACGACCCAAGGGCCGAGATCACCAGAAAACGCTTGGTTCGAGAAAACGAGACCACGCCCCAGGAGCCGAAAAAAATAGGAAACGAGAAAACGAAACAGGGTCAGGGAGCCGAGGCAACGAGAAAACGAGAATACGACCCGGGGCCCGAGAAAACAGAACCACGGCCCAGGGGCCGAGAAAACGAGAAAACGAAGTAGGGTCCGAGAAAACTGGACCATGACCCAGGCGCCGAGAAAACGAGAAAACGAGAACACGAACCAGGGTCAGAGAAAACGAGACCGCAACCCAGGAGCCGAAAACACGAGAAAACAAGGAAACGAACCAAAGGCCAAGAAAATGAGAAAACGATGAACGGAATCAGGGCCCAAGAAAACGAGACTACGAACCAGGGGCCGAGAAAACAAGAAAACAAGAAAACGAACCAGGGGTCGACGTTAGTCTCCAATGCGTTCTCTAGCGCTGCGGTGAGCACCTGTCGTCAGGGATTCCGCCATTTTGCCAGAGCCCCGGAAGGGAGGGGGGGAGGTAGCTTCGGAAGCCCCCAAGGAGGGGGAAGGGGGGTAGCTTGAAGCCGTCCCCCCATGTGTCCAGACCAAAAAAAGGAAGGAGGGGGGTAGCTTCCGGAGCCCACCCCCCCTTTTTGAAAGGGAAGCCCGGGCTCACCTTCTGCTCCGGAAAACGGGGGGAGGGGCGGATAGCTTCGAAGCCCCCCCCCTTAGCCAGGGCCCCCCTAGCTTAGAAACCCTTACAGAAGGGGGGGGAGGGTAGCTTCGGAAGCTCCCCCTGGAGGGGGGGGGAGGTAGCTTGAAGCTGGGGCCCCCCTTTCCGTATTCCGGGCGCTGCGGGCGCGCTCTTTCAGACCTGGAGCGGAGCCAGATGGAACCACCTACAACATCGGCAGGATGGGGGGCCTAGGCAATTATGCGACAAAGACGAACTGTAAGGCTACAATGTCTCAACGGCGGGGAAAGAGCGCCGATACGAGTGGGGAATGAACTCCTGCGTGCTACCCTGCACCACCTATGTGAAGCACTATTCGTCAGCATACCAGCCACCGTGGAACACCCGTCAACACCGACTTGGAGAGCCAAATGCGCATCGGCCTGGAAACTACTCGAAACAGGAACTGTGCATACCTGCCCACCTACCCACATGTATGTGCGCTCACCCACTCACGAACACGCGTGCCCTGGAGGAAAACCACCGCAGTGTTTAAACGGCAAGCGATCTCCTCCACTCAACCTGCAGAAGCCAAGCTCAAGAGGCTGCACGTGACAAACTTCGGAGACATGCCAACGCTGAAAACCACTGGGGGAAAATAATAGGCCCCCCGCAAACGTCGCCTGCACACATCAGAGACCAGGCCCAACCACTGTCAGGCGCAACGCTGAGATTTGGGAGTGCGTTTAATCGACCCCTGGAAGTGGAGGTGAAACGGGCTAGGAGGAGGAGGAGAAAGAGGAGGAACAGGAGGAGGACGATTATCGGGACAACCAGAGGCAGGGGTTCGCGCATCGGCGCCCCCCGACCCATCTCCGAGCACGCTCAAGGGCGTTCGGGCGCAGCGCACGGCCGACCTCAGGCCTCCTGAAACTCCCGCGCCCCCGCACTGGCCGCGGCGGCCCTCCCGCCCGCGGCTGGCAGCTGCCTGCGCCCTCGCGCCTCGCGCTCGCGAGCACGGGCGGCCTCTCGCCTCAAAGTGGCCTGCGAGGCCCCCGACGCCCGGGGGTCGCTGGGGATCCGGGCGTGATGCCACCAACCAGGCCTGCTGAAGCAGCAGGCGGATGGATGGCGGGCGCTTGCCACCCAACCTGGGACGAAGGGCGGATGAAGGAGGGAGGAGGGAGAGAGGAGGCGAGGCACGACGACGACGACGAGGCTGCTGCTTGCCCGTTGGCCCAACCTGCAGGAGATCGGGGCGGCCGCGGTGAGCATATCCGTGCGCGGTCGCGGGTAGGCGCCGCAAGTCGGCGAACTGCTGGGCTCAGCTTCCGCCGTCGTGAAGCATCGGCGCGCATGCGCGCGAGCACGCACGAATCTGGGTACGGGAGGGGGAACTGGATGAGGGGGAGGACGAGGAGGAACGGACGAGGAGGACAAGAGAATCCATGAAGCACAGGGAGGACGATGAGAGGGACTGGCGATGGAGGGTGAGAAGAGGCACTCCCGAGCCCAACCAGCACAATCGTTCAAACAATTTGCCAGCGCTCGGGGAAGAAACGATTCCATGGTCATAACACCTCGGAGATCCGTAGAGGCGGCGCCTCCGGCGCTCCCTGACGCCGCCCCCGGTGCGCTCCGCGAGCTCCGAGGTGTTATGTGTATGAAAATGCTTGCTCCCGGAACGCAGGCAAATGGTTTGAACGGTTGTGCCGGGTGGGTTCAGGAACGCCTCCCCCCACCCCTCATCACCACTCGTGTCTCACCGTCCTCTACGACCTGCACGGATCCCTCTGCGTCCTCCTCGTCCTTTCCTTCTCGTCATCCCCCTTCCCCCATTTCCCCTCCGAGTCCCCCTCCTCCACCACCACCTCCTCCTCCTCCTCCTATTCATCCTCGTCCTCCTACTCCTCCTCCGCCTCCTCCTCCTCCTCCTCCTCCTCCTTCTCCTCCTCCTCCTTCTCCCCCCTTCATCCACTTCCTCCTCCTCCTCCTGCCCCTTCCTCCTCCTTCCCAACGTCCTCGCATTCCTCTTCCTCCTCCTCCTCCCCTCGTCCTCGTTCTCATGGAACCTCCAACGCCTGTAACCCACAAAGACAGAACGGTCACGCAAACAGAGAGGCGGCGCCTGTGGGCGCACATCGTCTGCGTCGTCGGGATCTGCAAACACTTCGGAGCTGTACTCAACCAGATCAAAGGTGTCGATTGTCCTCGCCCAACTCAGTCCCTTTCTAATCCCTTTGCTGTTCTCCCCCTGTCTCTCTGTATCTCTCTATATATGTATATATATATATATATATACCCCACCCACTCTCTCTCTCTCTCTCTCTTTCTTTCCCTCATTCCCTCTTTCTCTTTCTCTATCTCTCTCTGTCTCTCTCTCTCTCTCTGTCTCTCTCTCTCTCTCTCTCTCTCTCTCTCTCTCTCTCTCTCTCTCTCTCTCTCTCTCTCTCTCTCTCTCATACTTAAGTACATTCACTATCACGGTATGTGTGCATACAGATATATATATATATATACACACGTATCGTAATCGTTATCTCCCCATGTCTATGTTTCTCTCTTTCTCCCCCTCTCTGCCTCTAGCTCTCTCTCTCTCTCTCTCTCTACCTCTCTCTCTACCTCTCTCCATTTGTGTATCGTTATCCCCCCTCTGTCTCTGTGTCTGTTTCTGTCTCTGTCCATGCCTCTGTCTCTGTCTCTGCCTATGTCTGTGTTTCTGTCTCCGTTTCTGCCTCTTTCTCTTTCTCTCTCTCTCTCTCTCTCTCCCCCTCTTCCTCTCTATGTCCCATTGTCCTCATACATCTCGTGTATAGACATGCGTGCCCATGTCTGTGCACCAATGTACAACTAGTAGACGCATGTATGTACATGATTAGATGTGCGTGTGTCAAAAGGACGCAATCCCCCACTGAATCAGGTACATGGACCACCCATTGTGTGGTAGTGTGTGCGTCTGCGTAAATATGCATGTAGAAAAGAAGGTGGGGGGGATGCCCGCATATGGAAATTCACGTGCGAGTTATGAATGTATGCATGTATATATGATGTTATCTCTCTCTCTCTCCCTCTCTCGATCCCCCTCTTTCCCAGCTACTTCCCTCTACCATGTGTTCTCTCTCTCTCTCTCTCGCTTTCTCGTGTGTTTTCTCTCTCTCTCTCTCTCTCTGTAGGTGTCTCTCTCTCTTTCTCTCTCTCTCTCTCTCTCCCTCTCCTCTCTGGCTATCTCTATCACTGTGTGTATCCCTGTCTTTCTGTCTACATATTTATGTATATCCGCACATATGCATAGACATGTGTGCCCATTGTACGTCTACATTTGCATTACACAAAACTAAACAAACAAACGCACTAGAACTACGCGCTCCTCGCGCGCGTGAGGTTCTAGCTTGCCCCGATCCTTGGCAGTTTCAGGGCTGCACGTATGGTACGCTCAGATAGCTTGGACGCGAGGTGAAAATGAACGAGAATGGTGACCAGACACACGCGAGCACTGGCAGTGGTACACCTGTGAATTCAACGCTCGTGCCGCAGAGCCGACGGTGGCGGGGGGGGGAAGTGGAGGCGTGGCTACTTTCCGAGCCCGTTCGGGACCCTGGTGAGGCCCAGAGAGATCCCTGGGAGCTCAAGGAAAGCTCCACTGGAGCCCCACAAAAGGCCCCAGACGGCCCCAAACAGCTCCAGAGAAGCCCCCGGTGTGGAGTCGGCAACCTCCCAGAAACTTCCCTCGTCATCGCCGTCGCCGAGGCCGAGGTGTGACGCCTCCAGGGAGCCCATTTCGGAGCGTGTAAGGCCGCCGTTGGCGCACCTTGGGGACCTCTTGAGCCGTCTTGGCGCATCGGAGCATCGAAAAGGTGTAGAGGCGTGTCACCTGGAAAAACACAAGAAGGAAACCATATAGTCTGGCCTCTCGTGGCCTTCTTGGGGGAGCTCTTCTGGGTCTTTGGGGGGCGGCCAGCTTTCTCGGGCGCCGAGGTGTCGCCGGGAGAGATCATCTCGGACTCGTTCTGGGCCCGTCTGAGAGCCCTCCCGGTGCGCAGCAGGCCGCCTAGACCAGGTGCCATTTTGAAGGGGTCGTGGGCCGTCTCGAAAAACTGAACATGCAAGAAAACCGTGGAAAACACCAGGAACACCATAGATCCTTGCATTTGGAAGCCTTCTTGGGGGGTTCTTCTTGGTCTCTGGGAGCGGCCCGGCGCCTCCTCGCTGCCACCTGTTCGGTGCTGGGACCATGTCAGGCGTCCTGAGGTCGGTTTCGGGCGGCCTCGCACGCCCAGGAATGGCTCGGGGAGACCATCTTGGACCCCTCTTGACCGGTCTGGAAGCCTCTTTGGAGGCATATGAGGCCGCTCTGGGGCCATTTAGGGGGGCTTTGGTGGGCCGTATCGACACATCGGGACATCGGAAATGTAGGGGCGCCAAAAACAATTGGAACACACACACACACACGTGGAAAACCACAATTCCTATCCTCTCGGGGCCTTTTGGGGCACGCTCTTCTGGGTCTTTGGGGCCGGCTCGGTGCCTTCTGAATTCAATTTGGTCGGTGGCGAAAACGTCTTGGGCCCTTGGATCGTTTGTGGGCGGCCTCGGACATCCAAGAGTCGGCCGGAGGGGAGCCGTCCGGGGGGCGGGGGGCAGAATGCGCAGGTGGGGCAGCGGTCGGGGCAGTGGGGCAGCATGTCCTCTTACCATCTTTACATATGTGTGTGCGACCATACATATACACAGGTGTAACATATATATATATAAATATATATTTATAATATTAATATATATATAAATATATATAAAATATATCAATATGTATTTATATATATATAATAATATATGTAATATATATATATATATACATATATATAGGTGTATATAGTGTGTAAATATATATATATCCCCCCTGAACCAATCAGTGTTTGTATGTCACATGATAAACATGCTGAGATATATAATATATACATACATACATACATATGCATGTATATGCATATGCATACACATATACATAAACATATACATATACATAAACATATACATATACATATACATATACATATACACATACATATACACATACCTATACCTATACCTATACCTATACCTATACCTAGACCTGGGTCTAGACCTAGACCTATACATATACATATACATATACATATACATAAACGTATACATATACATATACATAAAGATATACATATACATATACATATACCTATACACATACGAATACATATACATATACATATACATATACATGTACATGTACATATACATATACGTATATATATACATAAACATATACATACACATACACATATACATATACATATACATATACATATACATATGCTTATACATATACATATGCATATACATATACATATGCATAAACATAAACATATACCTATGCATGTACGGATACATATACGTATACAAATACCTACACACATACATACACATATACATATACGTATACATATACATATACGTATACAAATACGTATAGCTATACATATACATATACATATACACATACATAAACATAAACATAAACAAAAACAAATACATATACATAAACATACATATATACACATACATAAACATGGACATATACATGCACATATATAATTACATATACACATACGTGGGGGGCGTTGAGAACGCAGCCGTCGTTTCAAGCCGTTGTCTCAAAGGACAAAGATCGACGGCCCCCAGCGAACGTCGAGCGCCCCTCCCACCCAGAGGGCGGGCATGCGCGGCAGCGCTCCTTGATTTCTCGCGCCCCCCCCCCCCCCCGCGCCAGCGCCCCTTTCCACCGCGATCGAGAATCGAGGCAACCGACGCCTTACAAACGGGTGCGGCTGGCCGTTTTCGACACCGACCCTCCGCCCGTTTGGAACAGGCCGCCGCCGTCGGTTTCCGTTTCGCACAATGAATTTTCGGGGCGGAAGCGCCGCCCGTTTGGGCGCGGCCGCCGCCGACGGCTTCCGCTCCAAAGTAAAGGAAGGAAGTGCCCTTGCGAGTCTCTTGTCCTGCGCCTTGCCCTGCGGCGCGTCGAAGCTTCTGATGGACATTCAATCGGGCGCCCGATGAGTTCTGTCCAATCTTCATATGAGATTGCCATCGTCACCACCGTATAGAAAACCAAATCGGTTCGGCGCATCTTTCTGAAAGAAGGCGAATGCAAAGTTGCGTTGTGCGTACAAAACGACGAAGGAAACCCATCTCGAGTTGCAAACGGACGATTTGTAATGAGGGGGTTCCCCCAACGATGATCACCCCGATGCGGCGGCGACGGGTCCGTCGGGGACAGATACGCAAAAACGATCTGTCCGCCGCACGGAACTATTGAGAAGTTATTGTAAAAAGTTGTGCGATGTGCGATGGGCGCGCCGTGGACAGTGAAGTTCAACCACGTGTGGCGCGCAATTTTTTCGGTGCGACGGCGACGGCGGGTGGCCAGACAGATGCACAGTACGTAACCAAAAAACGCAAAAAAAAAAAGGGAACCAAAGACCAAAAAAAACCAACAAATTGGAAAAAAAAAAAAAAAAAAAAAAAACGAAAAAAGAACCAAAAACATAAAACCAAAAAATAGACACCACACTAACCCGCCACCCACCACCCCTCCCGCACCTCTTACACATCCACCCCCGCCCCCCCCCCACCGCCAGACCCCCCCCCCCCCTAGCACCACAACTCCCCGAAAACGCCGACGTAGCTCCCTCTCCCGGGCGCGGCCGCGTCACCGATCGCCCGTACGATAGTTTACCGGCGCCCTCCTAAGATAGACTGTGGGAAGGATGGGGAAGCCATTCTGCTTCACCCTTGGTGCCTTTGCAGGGCCGCTTGGGGCCGTTTCGCCTGAGACGTCGTCGCAACATGGATACGTCGGCCCGAGAAAAGCCAACGTGGCCTTCACCATGCACACACATCTCTGCAGCGCACGCAATGGCCAAAACACAATATAAAAATCCCACCAGCCCTTTGGGCGTGAGTGGTTTAAAGAGCCCTCTCTGTCCTCAACCCCCTTCTGCCCCTTGGGGGAGGGGTTTACCCCTCCCCCTACCCCCTCCCCCTGGGCCTGGAAGGGGCGTTTCGCGGGTCGTTGGGTCACCGAAGATGGCCTAAGATGGCGCCAAGAGGGCCCAAGAGAACTCAAGGTGACCTCCAAGATCGCTCAAGATAGCCCTCGATGACTCAATATAGCTCCCAACATGCGTACAAGACGCTCCAAGACCGCCCCAAGACGGCTCCACGTGGTCACGGGGCTCCCGATGCATCGTGTAATTGTTTTATACCATCGGAGGCCATGTTAAGTTCAAAACTCAATGGTCAAAACCCAATGTAAATATTCACTATCTGGGCCCAAGAGGCTGCCACAAAAGCGTGGAATATATACAACCAATACAATATGCGAGGCGCGCGCGCGCTGGTGACCCGCGCGGGGCCGGGTCACCCGCGCGCGCGATGCATCCTGTATTGGTTTTATACAATCGGAGGCCATGTTAAGGTGAAAACTCAATTGTCCAAACCCAATGTAAAAATTCATTCTCTGGGCCCAAGAGGCGGCCAAATAAATGTGGAAAATATACAAACCAATACAATATGCGAAGCGCGCGGGCGCGCTGGTGACCCGCGCGGTGCCGGGTCACCCGCGCGCGCGCGCGATGCCTCCTGTATCGGTTTTATACAATCGGAGGCCATGTTAAGTTGAAAACTCAATGATCAAAACCCAATGTAAATATTCATTCTCTGGGCCCAAGAGGCGTCCATGCCAACGTCAAATATAGAAAACACAATACAATATGCGAGGCGCGCGGGCGCGCTGGTGACCCACGCGGTGCCGGGTCACCCGCGCGCGTGCGCGATGCCTCCTGTATTGGTTTTATACAATCGGAGGCCATGTTAGTATGAAAACTCAATGATCAAAACCCAATGTAAATATTCATTCTCTGGGCCCAAGAGGCGGCCATGCCCGCGTCAAATATAGAAAACACAATGCAATGGGCGAGGCGAGCGCGGGCGCGCTGGTGACCCGCGCGGGGCCGGGTCATCCGCGCGCGCGCGCGCGATGCATCCTGTATTGGTTTTATACAATCGGAGGCCATGTTAAGGTGAAAACTCAATTGTCCAAACCCAATGTAAAAATTCATTCTCTGGGCCCAAGAGGCGGCCATATAAATGTGGGAAAGAAACAAACCAATGCAATATGCGAAGCGCGCGGGCGCGCTGGTGACCCGCGCGGTGCCGGGTCACCCGCGCGCGCGCGCGATGCCTCCTGTATTGGTTTTATACAATCGGAGGCCATGTTAAGTTGAAAACTCAATGATCAAAACCCAATGTAAATATTCATTCTCTGGGCCCAAGAGGCGGCCATGCCAACGTCAAATATAGAAAACACAATACAATATGCGAGGCGCGCGGGCGCGCTGGTGACCCGCGCGGTGCCGGGTCACCCGCACGCGCGCGCGATGCCTCCTGTATTGGTTTTATACAATCGGAGGCCATGTTAAGTTGAAAACTCAATGATCAAAACCCAATGTAAATATTCATTCTCTGGGCCCAAGAGGCGGCCATGCCAACGTCAAATATAGAAAACACAATACAATATGCGAGGCGAGCGCGGGCGCGCTGGTGACCCGCGCGGGGCCGGGTCACCCGCGCGCGCGCGCGCGATGCATCCTGTATTGGTTTTAGACAATCGGAGGCCATGTTAAGTTGAAAACTCAATGATCAAACCCCAATGTAAATATTCATTCTCGAGGCCCAAGAGGCGGCCATGTAAACCTTGGCAGGTCTTAGCAGCATTTCCATTCCCCTCCGTTTGGGTAACTGGAAGAAATGGCCGCCACCAATGGATAGACGCCCCCCGCCAGTCAAGCCGCGCCGAGGGTGCGACGGCGCCCGGGGGATGGGCAGATAGACGGACAGAAGATGCGCAGACGTATCGGTGCGACGGCGCCTGGGGGGATAGATGTAGATACATGGATACGCCGCGCCAGCCAAGCAAAGCCGACGGTGCGGCGGCGAACGCTTTTTGAATATTGACCAGAAAAGGAAATCAATACAGGGGGAACCCCCTTATGTGAGAAGTGCCCCCCCGCTGGCGCCAATTTCCGCAGAGCCCTCAGACGGCAGAATTTGTTAGTCTTGACTATGCCTCTTTTTGGTTGAATGGCCTTTTGTGGGGCTACAGTTAGTGTGCGAACGTTGGAAAAACGTTCCTTCAGGCCCGTCTGAGGTGGCTCTTCTACAAACTGGCCTATGCGGGTCTCGTGGCACATATGTTCGGGTTCTTTTTCCGCGATTCGTAAGGTCAAGGCTTGCGTGGCCGACCCGCTCGACGTCAGTCCGAGCCCGCGAGGTACCGGCGAAGTTTGGGGGAGTGTGTGGTGGAAACAAATGTGTGTAAGTGCGTGTGTGTGTGTGTCAGCATGTGTGTCTGTGTCAGTGTCTGTGTGTTCGTGCCTGTGTGCGAGAGCGTAATTATTTCTCCTTCTCCGAAGGAGGCTAAGTAGACGATGGGGAGGGGCAGCGGTGCATGTCGGCAAGGGGGGGCCGATGGACCATCGACGCGGGAGCGGGCAGATGACGGAAATAACTGCACAGACAAGGATGTGTAACGTCAAAGCCTTGTTTACTCTCATTCTTATCCACCTCGTTGAAATGTTTGTAAGTATGCACAAGTGTACGTTGACACAATTGTGCCCTTACATCAGGACATATAAGAATCTGCACATGTTGATTTCCGAACTCGGCCGCGTGTGGTGATGAACGCAAAAACGAACAGTCTTTGCAGGGCATGCACAATACAATGTAGTACTTGCACTAAGGATGGGAAGGGCACTCCAACTAGGAGCCGTGATGGAAGCGCTGCCTGTCATGGAAGCGGGTGCAGCACTCATCCTACTGGTTTCCAGCCCTTTGCTGTAGTTAGAACTGCATCGCATGCCACCTATGCCAGCATCTGACCCCGCTGTCAGGAGAACAGTGCCTCCCCGGTCTTCCCCCTCCGCCCCGGGCCTACGCCATCCTTCGGGAAGATATGGGGCTGCTCGGCCCTGCCTTTGCCGCCGCCTGCGGGGGCTGCGCTGGGTGTCTCGCCGCGCTTTACATCCTCCCACTCCTCCTCCTCCTCCTCCTCCTCCTCCTCCTCCTCCTCGTCCTCCCCTCCTCCTCCTCTTCCTACTCCTGCTCCTCCTCCTCCTCCTCCTCCTGCTCCTGCTCCTCTTCCTCCTCCTCCTCCTCCTTCTCCTCCTCCTCCTCCTCCTCCTCCTCCTCCTCCTCCTCCTCCTCCTCCTCCTCCTGTGAGCGAGCCGGCCCGCGCCCGAGCGGCCCCTCCCTGCGTGGGCCGGTCTGGGCGTTCCCGATGCGAACTTCGGAGCGGGCGTTGCATTGGGGAGCCATCATGAACCATGGTCATCAAGAAGCGGCATGGTCTCAAGCCAGCTAGCCGTGAATAGGCTCACGCAGAGGGGCCAGGATGTCCTCCTCTCCTCTCGTCCTCCCCTTTCCGCGCCCCCTCCCTCCTCCTTCCTCCTCCTCCTCCTCCTCCTCCTCCTCCTCCTCCTCCTCCTCCTGGTAAGCACGGGTGTCGCGGCGCGGCAACAAAGTGCAGGGGCCCGACGCTTTCATCAGGTACGCTGCTGAAATCAGCGTGCGCGAGAAGAGCGAGCAGCGGCAACAGACTCTGGCCTGGCTTCGTGGGTGGGCGAAAGTAGAGGAACAGCCCGACGTGCCCAGCTACAACGCCGAAAGAGCGCGCGAGTGCAAAGAGCAGTGGCAGCAGGCGCTGGCTAGACTCCGAGTCACGGAGACGAAGCTAGAGCCTGACGTCCTAAGCTACAGCGTTGAAGCCAGCGCGTGCGAGAACGGCGAGCAGTGGCAGCAGGCTCTGGCTTGAACGCGAGATGCTGGAGGCAGGCTGAGCGAAACGTGCATGGGGGCCACGATCAGCTACAATGCCGGGGGCAAGCCGTGCGAGAAAGGGAGCGAGCAGTGGCAGCGGACGCTGGCGCTGAGCAAAACGTGCGGGTGGGCGATCAACTACAACGTTGGGAGCAGTCCGTGCGAGAAGGGGAGCGAGCGGCCAGTGGCAGCAAACGGTGGTGCTGAGAGAAACGGGCGGGCATGCCACGATCAGCTAGAACGCTGGGAGCAGTCCGTGCGAGAAAGGCCGAGCGCAGTGGCAGCGGACGCTGGTGCAGAGCAAAACATGCGGGTGGGCGATCAGCTACAACGTTGGGAGCAGTCCGTGCGAGAAAGGGCGGGCGCAGTGGCAGCGGACGCTGGTGCTGAGAGAAACGCGCGGGTGGGCCACGATCAGCTACAACGGACGCTGGTGCTGAGCGGAATGCGCGGGTGGGCCACGATCACCTACAACGCTGGGAGCAGTCCGTGCGAGAAAGGGCGAGCGCAGTGGCAGCGGACGCTGGTGCTGAGCGAAACGCGCGGGTGGGCCACGATCAGCTACAACGCTGGGAGCAGTCCGTGCGAGAAGGGGGCGCGCAGTGGCCGTGGATCAAGGGAATGCACCCCGCAGACCCTGGCGCTGCGAGAAAACGGCTGCGAGAAGTGGGAGGCGATGATAGAGCCTGATGGCATCTAACTAACTCCGCTAAGAACAGTCGTTCACGCAAGTACAGGGGCGCACATCACCAACTACACTGCTGGGATCAGCTCGTGTGCGGAAGGCTGGGGAGCAATCGTGCGAGGCAGGGTTGCAGTTCATCGAGAGCCAGTCGAACGCCTCTTGCGAGAAGCGGGGAACGAAGCTGGAGCCCAACATCGTCAGACCTGTTCTACGCCGAAGGGTTGAGATCAACTCATGCGAAAACACTTCGGGGATCATGGGGCCGGAAAGGATCTCAACTACAGTGCGGGGATCGGGTCGTGCGAGAACCAAAGCAGCGGCAACAGGCGCTGTTGCCGCGGGGATCCGACGAGCCAGTCTAGGCTACAACGCCGAGATCAGCTCGCGGAAGGTTCTGTGAGAGAAGCCCCTTTGACGTAAGCCCTCAGAGGGCACGGCGCTCTGGCTCGGCTCGGGGGCGGCCCGATGCGGCTAGGACGTCCCGCGGCGCGACTCCATGGGGCATCGTGATCGTTCGACCAGCAGAATCCAGCAGAATCCTCCTGTGAGCGTAAAGAGGAGGCGGGCTGATGCGACAAACAGAAGCTTGCACGGCGTCTGTGCTGGAGTGCCGCATCGTATGCACCGGGCGTGCAGCCTGCACCCGCGTGAGAGAACGCCATCTACACGCGACACTGCAACTGGCCGAACCCACATCCTGTGACCAACATTCCCCGCTCTTTGGAGGGATCCCCGGGATCCCCGGAACTCCAGGGCGCCTTTGTTAGCTTCTGTGCCCCGTCGGGACTTATCATCTTGGTCTTTCCCGAGGCACCGTGAGCGTGGTTTGGGAGTCTGGACTTACAACATGCTCCCGAACTCGTATCCGAAGCCTCCAGAGGCGTCCATATCTGCATCTGCGCCCTCGCGGCCTGACTTCCGGGGCGCCGAAGATGCGCGGTCCCACGGATACGTTCCGCGCTGGGAATCCGCGAGAAAACGCCCCGTATTCCCGGGGTCGCGGCCCGAGGGCCCGGCTGGCGAGGCCGTGGAGACCGATATGTTTTTCGCCCTGACTGACCATGCTCAACACCTGATGTGCTGAATCGCGTATGGGATGCGTATGCGCGCGCTGCGCAGAGAAGTACCCCCATAGGTAGACTGTGGAGATAATGCCGCATACGCGCCCTAAGCTGGCCCCAAGGCCGTCCTGGAGTTCCTATGGAGCTGTCTTGAAGGCCTCGGGGGCTGGTCCCAGAGAGGCCTCCAGATTCTGCGTGGTCGAAATATTTGCGTGCGTCTGGTTTCGGCCTGAGCAGCGTCCCAGACGGCCCAAGAGACCCCGAGGCCCAAAACCCTGACTTCCGCCGATGCGACTTTTTCAAGCCGCGGCCCCGTGCGAAACGCCGATCGCTCCCCCGAGGGCCGAGTTCTGCCACGGATCAGGTTCTGATGGTCCCCGGCCCCGGAGGCCGAATCGGGCGCTCATTCATGGGGGGCGACAACTCGCCATCGCTCGGACGTCCATTTCCCGTGCATTTTTCTGTCTCGTGCGTGTTTTTGTCTGCTCGATGGTCCAGGATCGTCCTCCATGGCTCTCGCCGAGAAACAACGCATGCGTCCGAGCCACCTTTCGTGCCCCTCTTCGGCCCCGCGGGGGGTCCAGTCGGGGCACGGGAGGTGCGCCCTTCCTCACTGAAGGGGCCCTGGGACACACAAATAAATACACACAAATAAAAATATTCCCATATTTTCCTATATTTTCTGGGCTTTTGTCTTCCCCCCCACTTCCCATATTTTCCCATATTTTCTGGGAGTCGACGATTAATTGTGTCTGTGTGTTTTTTCCCCTCCTGACTCACCCCCCCACGCGCCGCCCCCCGTGGCGCACCGCCCGACCGAGCGCAGCATAACGGCGCGCCGAGACGGAAGGCAGCAGACCGCCGGAGCTCTGGGGAGGGCCCGCGCAGCGCCCCGTCATCGGGAGCGGCCAGGAGGAGGAGGAGGAGGAGGAGGAGGAGGAGGAGGAGGAGGAGGAGGAGGAGGAGGAGGAGGAGGAGGAGGAGGAGGAGGGGAGGAGGAGGAGAGAGGAGGAGAGGATGAGGAGGAGGAGGAGGAGGAGGAGGAGGAGGAGGGGTACAAATCATGGCCGGCGGCACGTGCGCGGCCCAGCGGGGGGGCTGGCACCGCACTGAAATAAAAGAAGAGGCGCCATGACATCTGGGGAAGTGTTCATGCCCCCTGGCGTAATATCCCCCCCCCCCCCTAGTCATCACCCCCCTCTTTTCCGCCCCCGACTTCAGAAGGGCGGAGCTCGCCAGGGCCTCCGGGGCCCGACACCCCGGGATGAGGTCGGGCGTGTCCTCCTACGGGCGGGTTGTGGAGGACAAATCAAACACAGGCAACAATATGCTCAGGCATAGTCAGAAATAGTCGAAACATCGTCCCCAGACAATTTTTCGACCATGCTGGAATATTCCTCCAGTAGCGCGACATGCCCGAATTAACCCTGCAAGCCTCGTCAAACATATCCAGAAATGGAAGGTGAAATCCTGGAACACGATGCTTTCGGGCACTTGTCAGAAACCGCGCTCTTCAATGCTGAGAGGGTGGGGCCGGTTTTTGGGCAACACCGCGCCCGAGTCAACGGGCATCCGTCAACCTTGGAGCAGCGCTGACCCCGCAATCACCGGATTCAGAAACCTTCTGCTTAATTTTTGACGAGGCTTGTCTGGTCATCGCTCGGACGTCCATTCCGTGTGTGCTTGTTTCGGTTTCGTGCGTGCTTTTTTCGCCGTGTGATCAAGGATGCCCCTCGATGGCCCTCGCCGAGAAAAAATGCACACGTCCGAGCGATGCCAGGTTGTAGGACTGCCCACCAGACCGCCTCCAGGCTCCCAAGAGCTCCCCGAGAGCTCCCCGCGGTGCCCCCGGGGTCGTCCAAAAGACCCCTGAGACTTCTCTTCCTCCTCCTCCTCCTCCTCCTCCTCCTCCTCCTCCTCCTCCTCCTCCTCCTCCTCCTCCTCCCCCTCCTCCTCCTCCTCCTCCTCCTCCTCCTCCTCCTCCTCCTCCTCCTCCTCCTCCTTGGCCACGACCCGGGCCCCGTTGCACGATGGGACGATGGCAACCAGACAATCTGCAGAGTGTCCACACAGCCTTGACCTCGACGAGTGCCTCTTTCGGCTCCTGTTATATTCTCCCGGGCTGCTCGCCAACAGTGATAGCACGCCCTAGCGCACAGGAAGGCGGTCTCACAACCAGTGGGGCTGCAATCGTGCTGGAAATTGCACTCCAATCTTGCAGTTGCCGCTCAAGCATGTGTCATTAATTGCGTGGGCCGCAGAACTTGCGGGCGCCCGCCAACTGACGTTGGTGGCGCCCGGGTGCCTCTTTCCCAACAACTTCTGGGGACACACTCTCAACACGAGGGATCGGTCGCCCGTGCTCCCGATGCACCACAATTCCCTGTCTTCGTCGTGCCGCTGTCGCGGTAATATCGGTATGCGTGATGCCTGCGCTCAAGGGTTCTATTACAAGAGCGATGCTCATAACTATTCATCATCCTACCCTTCTCGGAGGGGCCTTCAACCATGTTGCGTATGATATGGCTTGAATCGCAAAAGGGGCTGACCTGGTAATAAGACCATGTGCCCCTTCTTCACAGCGATGCCACCGACAGCAAACATGTTCGTCTTCATCATCCTCGCACCTCGCCCTCCAAGACAAGTGTTCCCTCCAAGGAACATTTACCATTCTGCTCGGAACGGCGGGGCCGCGTTTCATGCGCCTCATGTTCCTGTTGCCGTCTGCTTCGGGACACCATGATGGTCGTTGGTATACAAGCTTTCTCTGACGCATTCTCCTCCCCCTCGAAAGAAAGTCCTCCTACGCCTAGGTCGGGCGTGCCCTCCTGCAGGCGGATTCTGGAAGAAGCGTAAAAATATTCAAACCTACTCACGAGTGGGACAGCAAACTATAGAAACATCGTCCCCTGGCTATTCTGTTGACAATTCTTGCATATTCCTCCTGTGAAAGGGAGAGGCCCTCCTCGTCCTCCTACGCCTCGAACCTCGTCCTCGTCCTCCTCGTCCTCCTCCTACGCCTCCTCGTCCTCGTCTCCTCGTCCTCCTCCTCGAGCCCGCCTTTGCCGCGCGTGAAGGTCGGCCGGCTGCTCTGGACGGGCTCGGCGTATGAGACACGGATCCGACGCGCCCCTCCTGCGTGAGGCTCCTGGACGGGGCCCTCGCGCCCGACATGCACTTCGGGGAAAGCACGGGGGGAAGAACCAGGGCGAAGGGGGGAGAAACGAGAGGTATTTTCAGGAATCCCCGCCGAGAACATTACAGAACTGCACACACCGGGCAATTTTTTTATACATGGGATTTTCAAAAACATCTGGGATTTTGGATACACGAGAGGAAATCAGGAATCCCCGCCGAGAACATTACAGAACTGCATACACCGGGCAATGTTTTATACATGGGATGTTCAAAAACATATGGGATTCTGAATACATGATGAATCTAGGAATGAATATATGCATGAACTCATCGTTGTTTTTAATACTAAATCCCTGCATTTGTTATTATACATGATCCGCACGCGGAGCATGTATTGAAAACGGCACTGCATATACAGATCCCGGCCAGGAAGGAAGATGCAAAAAGAGTCCCGGTGGAAACGGGCCCTGGGCTCCCCAGGAGTGCCCCCGGGAGTCCTTCCTTCGTTGCCCACGGGCACAGAGGAGCCCCAGGAGCCTGCGACCGGGCGAACCGCCTCCAAGACCTCTTTCCCAAAACTCCGACGCAGTGACTTTCCGCAATGTGGACCCCCCCAACCCCTTACACCAGGGACCGGCTTTTCATCCCGAGTCGTCGTTTGACGATCCGAGGGCCCGGTGAGGGCTACCGGAGGCCGAGAACGGCCAATACCGCCCGTCGTGTTTTTTCGAAACGAGAGGATGAAGGGGCCCTGGGACACACAACTAAATACACACAAATAAAAGGATTCCCCATATTTTCTTATATTTTCTGGGCTTTTGTCTTCCCCCCCACTTCCCATATTTTCCCATATTTTCCTGGGAGTGGACGATTAATTGTGTCTGTGTGTTTTTTTCCCTCCTGAGAGGAGGTGTGGGTCCGTCCAATGCAGATTCTCTTTAACTTCTTCGTTCCCGCTCCAGGATGGCAAACCAGCGGGCACCAGGGCAGCGAGCGGCGGGGCGCGGCGGAAAAAGCCACGCACGCCGGCCCCCGAAGTGCGAAGTTCGGCTGGCCCGAACGTGTAGGGGGACAAAAGAAATACCGATACGGCTGCTCCTGGGCTGCCATCCTGCACGCCTTCCCTCCTTCCTCTCTCGTCTCCCTCCGTCCTTGGCCCCCTCATTCATCCGCTGTCCAGGCGCCTGCGGCAAGCCCCTCCACCGTGCCAGCTCATTACTCTGGTTGACGAAACTTCCAGCTCCGAAGGCCGTGTCACGTGTGACAAGGAGGAGGAGGTGGAGGAGGAGGAGGGGGAGGAGGAGGAGGCGGAGGAGGAGGAATAGGAGGAGCTCTCGTGCTAGCTTCTGGGGAAGCCCTCCATGGAGCTTATTGTTGGCCGGCTTGGGGTTGCCCATCTCTCAAGGGGTGCGCTCTGGCCAAGGCTTCTCGGGGCGAGTCCAGCCTTGACGACAAGGAGCGAGTAGCGGTATCGATGCCTTTTCCTCCTCTGAGTAGGGGCTCGACCACAAGAAACCTTCCACAAGGAATCCAACTCCCCCAGGACGTCCATGGATTTTCGGCTTGGGAACGTCGCACCTTCCACTGCAAAACCATCGAAACCCAAGAAACCCAGGGCACCCTGGAGGCGAGCAGGGTGTTTCTTGGCATGGGCCTCCACTGTAGGAGGGCGGAGGATTGCCACGGCTGTCAGTCAGGGCACGGGCCGGTCGCCATCACCAGACACTGTATGGTGGCGGTAGGGTGGTGTCGGGTGAGTGAGCGCACCAACCTCGTTTCCTACATAAGGGAATGATGGATAGCCACGGTGTCGCGGTGCTCAGCGCGGAGCACCAGGCGATGCTCTACCTCTGAGTGACCGCGCCTGCTGGCCATCACCCACTCTTCACCTGATGGGTCCTGATGGTGGCATCCCAACAGGGATGGCGACCATGCTGGCGCAAGGAGGAGGGAAGAGGAGTACAAGGAGGATGATGAGGAGGAATTGAAGAAGAGGAAGGAGGAAGGAGGAAGGAGGAGGAAGAAGAAGAAGGGATGAGGAAGAAGGATGGAGCAGGGAGGAGGAGGGAGGAAGAGGAGAGGGAGGATGAGGGTGGGGAGAAAAGGAGGGACGAGAAGGAGGGAGGACGAGAAGGAAGACCACTGCTCAACCAAGACCCATCAACGATGTTATAATAAGCCCTTCCTCGAAGCTCCCTTTTATGGGTCCCACACAAATATTCATTTCCACTGAGAGGAGTGCCCCGTTGGGAGACAACCGTTTGAAGATCCTGCATCGTGCCAAGACACCCCAGGAACTTCAACACCACGATTCAACATGACGGCTGCCTATTGATGATCCTGAACCGTGACACAACACCATTCATGGGACTTCAGCACTGCTAATCATCGTAACTGTTGCGCCCTAACAACCCTGAATCGTTCCGAAACGCCATGCATGATACGTTAACCATGCGATTCCGTGAAACCATTGCGACAGTTTCAAACAAATGTGCGCGGCGTTACGGCGAGAACCCCATTTTGAAAACAGCCGCCTTCCATCTGTGACACGTTTGGAACTCGTAAACGAATGTGCGCGGCGAGAAGGCGAGAACCACACTTTGCAAACTGCCCGCCCTCGATCCGTGAAATCCTTACGGTGCTTCAAACGAATATGCGCGGCGCTGAGGCGAGAACCATATTCTAGAAACGGCCCGCCCTCCATCTTTGAAGCTGTTGCACATTTTTAGGCTTCAAGATCATACATGGTAAGGAATCGGGGATCTTCTGACCCGGGTCAATCCAGATCCGGGTCAGTCAGGCGTTGCAGAATCCTGCAACATCCTGCAAGATCCTGCACCCAAACCCGGGTCAATGCGAAGGATCCTGCAAGATCCTGCATAATCCTGCACCCAAACCTCGTTCAATGCGACCCTGGCCCTGCAAGATCCTGCAAGATCGGGCGCTCTGGCTGACCCTCGTTTGCATTGAACCCGTCTCAAGGCTTCCGAAGCAAGTCTAGAGCAAAACGCCCGGCCCGCCCCTTCCGACTAGCCTCGGGGTGCGACAGGGGGGAGTTACTGATAGGGAACAGGAGTGGAAAGGGGAAGAGGAAGAGGAGGGAGAAGGACAGAGGAGGGGAGTAGGAAGGAGGAGGAGAGATGATGAGGGAGTAGTACGGAGAAGGGAGGAGGAGGGATGAGTTCGCAACGCTCGGAAGTCTGTGTTCGCTCGGCAACGCTCGAGAAAACTGGCGCTCATCTTGGAGCACCAGCAACTGCTAGCAGTGAACCATTCGGGGGCCCTGGCAGCGCCCGAGGGATCCTTGGACCACTGGACCCTGTAGGGCCCTCGTCGGCTCTGCAAAGGTCTCTGCATTCTGAATGTATACAGATCGGGGGAGATGAGAGCCTTGGGCCAATCATCCCCTCGGGCGCCATACAACTTAGCACAAACACTTGGCAATTGTCTTAGGCCCCTGGGTCCTTGCCCTGAGACCAACTCTACTTTCACTTATGACTGCCGACTTGCGTTTCCCTAACTTCTCCAGCAACTCTTTGGCCCTTATACTGCCCGCTTGTGCCTGTGCTCGCATCCCACCCACGTGGGGTTTTGATGGTTTGGGTGGACAGGGAGGTCGAAGAAAGGAAGGTACGTGGGGGCGTTCGCTGGCCACTGCTTGGCTTAGCGTGCTCACCCGCGACCCTGCCTCGTTGAATCCATAACCATTCGGGCGGCTCGGCGCAAGCCCACACGTACGGTTCCGCCGCCAGGGGGCGGGACGGCGCTCTGCCCCGCCGCGGCGGCTGCCTGGAAGCACTGTTTCAACACAGTTGTTTGGTGGTGGTATAAGTATGTCCACACACGCATACCACCTATATCACGTATGCATGTCTGCATAACTACACCTATAAACGCACACACATGCATCGACATGTGTCTATATGTATATACATATATAGGCTACGCACCGTGGACCCAATCTCGTGTTTCTGGCAATATAGTTTGGCTACCCATTTTGAGCATCCAGCGAGGTGTAACTCAAGTGGAACAATCTATGTAAACACGCTTTGTGGTACAATGCATGTTCTACACTATAGGTCGTGCAATGTACAATCTGCTGTCCGCGTCGTGCACTCTAGGTGATGCGCTGTACTTGTCGGTGCGATCTATGTGGTACAATTCTTTTTGCCGAATTTGTAATTGTCGAGTCCACTGCTTGCGCAATCATCCCACCCACCCACCTGCAACCTGGTTTGCAAAACCCACGCGGTGGCGATTGCGATGGATGCTTGGTGTTGGCTGGTGCATCTCCGCGGCCGCGCTAGCCCGCGCATGCTCGCGCGCGCAGCGGCCAGCTAGTTTGGCGCGACAGACGCGACCGCGCTGGCGCGGACGGCTCGGCACATCCCAACGGGCACTCCAATGCGAGTCGGCGACGTGGGCGGGCGCGGTATCATGGCAACGTCGACAACGGTAGACACGACGATGATGATGACAACGATGCTGGTGACGATGCTGGCAACGACGACGGCACTGCCAATGACGGTGCCGACGCTGGTCACGCCGACGACGAGAGCGGCGTCTTCGCGTCGGCGGAAAGAGTTCGACATGCGCGCGCGGCCAGCGCGCGAGAGTAGCCCATATTATTTGACACAGATCGTGCCCCACCAGCGCGTGCGCAAGGGCGTGTGAGTGATGTCGGCATGCGGCGCCAGAGGCCCGTTTGGCAGAATCCCATGAATATGTTGACACAACGACAGTTTCCTCAAAGCTTCGCAAGAGCGCGACCGCACGCTTTCTTGAGAACTGATGTTGCGAAGCATTGTTTAATGTTTGTTGGGAATTCGGTTTTGAACTCGCTGCGATACTGAAGAATTTTGTTTACGGATTTCGGCATGCGCGCGCGACGACGCGCGCGCGTGCAGTTATTTTTTTGCCATGGGTTGTCGTGACGGCACGCGCGCAAGGGCGTTCGAACGACTTCGACATGCGCGCGCGAAGCCCGTTTGGTACCATGTTCTGAAACTGATGATCAACCTATGGCGCGCGCGCGCCTATTTTGAGGTTAAAACACCGTCGCGAAACCTTTTACTTTTATGTGTTGTGGACACTCGATTTTGAAACTCAGACGAACCCTTAGGTTTTGAAAGATTTCGGCATGCGCGCGCGACGACGCGCGCGCGTGCACTTCGTTTCATTTGCTGCAAGGGATTATTGTAAACTTATGGTTTTTGAGAGACGAGGGTGCGCACGTCTATTTTTTTACAGGGCATGACGGGGGGGGGTACCGCCCACCCTGGGATGATGTACGTTCATATCTAGGATGGACGAAGAGGCAAAATCACACGGAAATTGCAATGCGAAAAGGGGATGTGATCATCCCGGGGGAGGTGGGGGCCGGGGGGGTACAGTGTTTTCTAAATCGAAAAGATAATCTATGTGGGGGTAACCTATGTGGTGCAATCTAAGTGATGCGATCTCTATCGTGCAATGTTTGTGGTGCAACCTATGTTGTGCAATCCGTGTGCTGTAATATTTGTCGTGCAGCCTATGTGGTGCAATCTAGGTCGTGCAATCGAAGTGGTGCAATCTATGTTGTGCAAGCAATGTGATGCAACCTATGTGGTGCAACGTTTGTGGTGCAGTCTATCTAGTGCATGCTATGTGTGTGTGTGTGTGTGTTTTTGGGGGGGGGGGGCAATGTATGAGGCGCAGTCTGCGCGGAGCAATTTACCGGCGGCGACTGGCGACGACGGGGCGGTGGCGGCGACAACGCGGCCGCTACAGCGACAGACCGGCCCGAGCGACGGGCGGCGACGAGACGGCGACGGGGCGGCGACGTAGCCGCCAGCGCGGAGCGCCAGCCCAAGTCCTGAGAACAGAACTGCGAACCCCTCAAAAAAACAAGCAAAAAACACGGGTTGGGGAACGTGTGCGTGTATATATATATATATATATATGTATGCAAGACTGCAGTGGCGCTTCGCGACATGCGCCTTGGTCCTTGAAGATTGGTATGCAGGCGGAAATGGCAGGAAGGTCAAGCGGACAATTTTGCGATAACTCCTTGCTGCCTTTTCTGGCATCGCCGTTATAATGATGTTGTTCGTTATCCATCCTCCATGCTTATTTGTCCTCATTCTCGCCATACCCTGGGTATTCTCCCCATCCTCCTCAGCTCTTTTTGCGGAGGCTCCTCCCTGGAGAGCCTCTGGGGGCCTCACCAAAGTTCTCAGGCTTTCTTAAAGCCTTCTGGAGGCCTCCTGGGCGTGCTCACGGGGCCTCTGGGGCTTCCTAAGGCCAACCTGCCTCTAACCGCAGTCTCCCTGAACGCCCCGGTCACGATTTGGAATGCTTCGGAGGGTGTCTTGGGGCCATCTGGGGCCGCCATGGGGCTGTCTTAGGGCCATTTTGGACCCCTGTTATGCCGTTCTGGGGCTCTCTTGGACTGCCTGGAAGCCCTTTCGGATGGTTGCGGGGCGATTTTGGAGCCTCCCAGGCGACTCGGACGCCCAGAAGACCGCTGCTGTCTTGGAGCGTCGGGAAGCCGAAAAGAGGAAAACCCGAAATTCACCAAAAACCTACATTTAATCTATGATTATTCCCTCTTGGCGCCTTCTTGGGGGTGCTCTTGGAGGCCTCTTGGTCCGTTTTGGAGCGATCTTTCGGGGTATGACGGCTTCTCGTAGCGCTCGTGTGCTGTCTTGGGGTTTTCTGGGACGTCTCCGATGACCCCCCTGATCGCCCTAGGTGTGCTGCGAAGGCTTGGCCAAACGCACTGCGAAGCCCGGGGGGCCGCTTCGAGGCCCGTCCGAAGGGTCCCAGAGCCCCAGGTCCCGGGAGTCAATTTTCTTTTGGGGGGGGACGTTTTTTTCCCCCGTCCGGACTTGTAACAATTTAGGAAGAGGAGTAGATACTCATAGATATGTATACACACATACGCGTGCGTGTGTGCGTGTGCTAGCCAGTTTTGACCGGATTTTTGTGTCTGTAGCTATCTATGTGGTGCGATATATGTGGTGAAACTCTGTGGTGCACTCCATGTGGTTCGATATGTGCGGTGCGACGTAAGTGGTGTCACCTGCGTGATGCGACCCAGAATGGGCCATATATGTTGGGCACCGTGTGCCGTGTATGATATGTTGTGCATCCTACGTTGTGCAATCTGTGTTGGGCAACATCCGTGGTACAAACTAGGTCGTGCAAGGTGCGTGGTGCTATCTATGCGGTGCGATATATGGTGCGCAACTGATTTTAACAAACAGGTTGACGCATCCCACGCTCATGCAAACATCCCCCACCCACCCGCCACTTGGTCTGCAAAACTCACGCGGTGGCGATTGCGATGCACGCTCGGCATTGGCTGGTGCCTCTCTGCGGCCGCGGCAACCAACGCGCGCGCGCGCAGCGGCCAGCTAGTTAGGCGCGACCGACGCGAACGCGGTGGTGCCGACCGCTCGGCGCATCCCACCGGGCACTTCGCTGCGAATCGGCGGCTTGGGTGGGCGCGGTATCATGGCAACGTCGACGGCGGAATGCGCGACGATGATCGGTGGCGGCGCTGGTGACGGTGCTGGCAACGACAAGTGCGCGGCCAATGCGGGCGCGGATGCTGATCGCGCCGAAGACGATCACGGCGTCCTCGCGTCGGCGATGGAGGTTTTGGAAAGAATTCGAAATTCGCGCACGCCCGCGTCGTATTATTTGACGCAGATCGTGCCCCCCACCCAGCACGCGCGTAAAGGGCGCGCGAATGATGTCGGCGTGCGGAGCGAGAGGCCAATTTGGCAGAATTCCATGACAGTTTTGAACAACCCATGTTTTCGTAAACAAATTAGCAAAAACGCGAGCGCGCTTTTTTGTTGCGGAGCCATGTGTTATTTGCATTTTTCGGACGCCCTTCGAAGCTATTTGGCGCATTTCGGCATGCGCGCGCAACGACGCGCGCGCGTGCACTTCGTTTCATGTTTGCACATGTTGTTGCGATTTCGGCGCGCGCGCGCAACAGCCCGTTTGGTAGCATTTTCTGTCATTGTCAAACCTATGGTCTTCTAAAGAAGTTTCAAGAACGCGCGCGCGAGCATTCTTGGTTAAAAAATGGAGCGACTCCGCGTTGTGAAATCCGGTGTTTCCACATGTTTTTGGTCACTCGGCTTTGAGATCCTCGCGACGCCGTTGGTTTTTGAAGGATTTCGGCATGCGCGCGCGACGACGCGCGCATAAGGGATTCTGGTAAACTTATGAATGTTGCTAACCGAGCGTAAGCGCATCGAATTTTTGTAGGCGTAGCGAGGGGGGGGCGATGCCAGCTGGGCTGGGATGGTAGGAATTCGTGTTCCGGACGGGCGATGGGGCAGACCCGCATGTAATTTGCAGTGCGAAAAGGAGATGGTCCCGATGGGGGGGGGGGGGGGGGGGGTAGAGCATTTTTTTGCGAAGGAGAAATCTGTGCAAACGAGTTGGCACTCCCCATGCTCTTGCAAACATCCCACCCACCCACTCGCGCTTTGGTTTGCAAAACCCACGCGGCGGCAACTGCGATGAGTGCGCGGCGTTGGCTGGCGCATCTCTGCGGCCGCGCCAGCCCGCGCATGCGCGCGCGGCGGCCAGCTTGTCTGGCGCGACCGACGCGGCCGCGGTGGCGCTGACCGCTGGGCGCACCCTAACGGGCACTTCAGTGCGAGTCGGCGGCATGGGCGGGCGCGGTATCGTGGCAACGTCCACAGCGGCGTGCGCGATGATGATCGCAGCGATGCTGGTGACGATGCTGACAGCGACGATGACGGCGCCGACGCTGATCGCGCCGACGACGATGACGGCGCCCTCGCGTCGGCGATGGAGGTTTTGGAGGGGTTTCGACATGCGCGCGCGGCCGACGCGCGAGAGCGGCCGCGTGGCATTATTCGATGCGGATCGCGCCCCCGCACGCGCGCAAGGGCATTCAAATGACTTCGGCATGCGGCGCAGGAGCTCGTTCGGCATAACTTCATGACGACGCATCAAAACCCACGGTTGTCATAAGGATTCGCCAGAGCGCACCCCTCGCACGTTTCGTGGCCCCATAGGGAGCTCCACCGGAGGTTCCAGTGCCACCGCACGCGTGCACCCCTTCACACGTTTCGTGGCCCCATAGGGAGCGCCGAAGTCCCCAGTGACACCGCCCGCATGCCCCGCCCACTTCGGCGCGCCCCTCTCGCGCGTTTCGTGGCCCCATGAAGAACTCCCCCGAAGGCCCCGGCGGCCCCGCCCTCATGCGTCGGCCGCGCCCGCTACGGCGCGCCCCTCCGCCGGAGGCACCTGCCGCTGGGGTTCTGGGCGCGCGTGGAAAAATGCGCGAGCGCGCCGTCCGTGGGCGACCTGAAACGCCGCGACGACAGCCTCGCGGGGGACCTTGATGGCTCGCTGGTGTTCATCGAGCCCCGCGCGTTGGCGCCGACCACCTTCCGCGCTTCCAAGGCAACCCGAGCGGGCTTCCCGTTCTCGCGCGGCAGGGCCATCACCGCGGCGGCTTGCCGGGGGCGCCCAGCGCGAGAAGGCGAGGGGGCGAGGGGGCGGCGCCCCCCCGGCAGTCTACGGCCGGATTTTCTGGGCGCGAGCGGTCCGCAGCCAGCCCCCCTCGGGCCTGTGGGCCCTCGCCCTGGGCCGTCGACTGTCCAGCGCGCCGCATTCTCGACCGACGTCTCCCAGGCGTGATCCTGGACTGCGGCCGCCGCGAGGTCCGGAACGGTAAGGGGGAGGGCGGCGACCGGTGGCTGGAGCTCTACGCGCTGCTCTCGCACGCCACGAGGACCCCCTGCTCACGCGGGCGCCGCGCATCGAAGTCTTCCCGGCAGGGCCGCCGGGGGGGCATTGCGGAAGCAGCTGGAACTGTTCGCGGCGCGCGCGAAGCGGTGCAGGGGGGGGTGGCGGCCCTCGCCAGGGAGCTCGGCTTCGCCGAGTTCACCCGCGAGGCCTGACCTGAGGGGCGCCCCGCCCGATCCTTGGCCTCGCGCCGCGGACGTCCCGCGCGCGTCGCTGGGGCCCTCTCGGGGCGACCGGCGCGCGTCGCGGGAACCCCGTGCGGCGCTCAGCCCGGCGCCTCGCTCGCCCGTCGCTCTGCCCAGCGGCCAGAGCCTTGCCCGATACCAGCCAAACAGCTAGCTCCTCTCCTTCCTCCGCGCCGCGGGCGACCCGCGCGCGTCGCTGGGGCCCCTCTGGGGAGATCTGCGCGCGTCGCGGGGGCTCCGCGCCGCGCTGCGCCCGCGGCCTGGACTTCGGAATGCGCGGGCAAAGAAGGGGGAACAAAAAGGGGGGGAACCGGGCGCGATCCTCGTGAGATGGGCGCCGACGCGGGCGTCGCGGTGCGTGGGGGGGTCCCCGCGGCGGCCGCGCTCAGCGTCGCGAGTGTTCAGAGTCGAGCAGACCCATGCCATTCACAGTCGCATGCATTTGCGCTAGGCGTATTCATGCTCGCATTCATGCAAATGTACTCACTCGCGCGCAGACTCATTCGCAAGACTCACTCGCGCTCAGACTCACCCGCGCTCAGTCTCTCGCACTTAGACCTGTCGAGCGCGCTGCGCGCCCCAGCATTTCGGCGCGCCCCTCGCGCGGTTCGTGGCCCCGTAGGGGGCGGCGCCGGAAACAATTCGCAATTGCGGTACTCGCGACTGCGCGTGCTTGGGTCCTCCGCCGGGATATCTTTGCATTAAATGGGAAAACGCGTTTGGCGCACTCGGCTTTGAAACCCTCGCGGGAACTCTGCTTTTCGACTCAGTGCGGCGCGCGCGCGACGACGCCCGCGCGCGTTCCGCGTCGCATGTAGCGCGCGCGCAAGGCGTTCGAGCGATTTCGACGCGCGCGCAAGGCCCGTTTGGTAGCATTGCGTGGCAATGCCGGCAAACCCATGGTTCTCTTAAGATAGAGCGCGCGCAAGCTTTGTTTTGGACATCCGCGTTGTGAGGCCCCATTTTTTGTAAAACACATTTTTTTTTTTTTTTTTTTTTTTTTTTTTTTTTTTTTTTTTTTTTTTTTTTTTTTTTTTAAAAAAAAAAAAAAAAAAAAAAAAAAAAACAATCTCTCTCTCTCTCTCTCTCTCTCTTCTCTCTCTCTCTCTCTCGGGGGGGGGTGGGGGGGCTCGATTTTGACCCTTGCGACGCCGAAAGTTTTGGACGTATTCTGGCATGCGCGCGCGACGACGCGCGCGCGTGCACTTCGCCCAATTCGTTGCGAGGGGCTCTTGAAAATTGACGATTTGTGATAGGCGAGCGCGCGCGCATCGTGTTTGTTGTAAAATATGGAGGGGGCGCCCATGCTGGCCTGCCCGCGGCGGCATGGCCCACTATCAAGATGGGCGGCGGGGCAGAATCGCGCGCGCGATGCGCGATGCCAGGAGGGGCCCGGCCGCGGGAGGGCTGTGGATCCTAATTCTGCTTTAGAAAAAGAATTCACTAATGCTCACTGTGAGTTACCAACTCCACTGCGCGAGCCATCGCCCCGCCCGCCCGCCCGCGACCTGGTCTGCGTTGCCCGTGCGACGGCGATGGCGATGAAAGCTTGGCGTCGGCTGGTGCGCCTCCGCGGCCGCGCGACCGACGCGGCCGTGGCGGCGCTGGCCGCCGGGCACTTCCAGCGGGCACTCCAATGCGAATCGGTGGCTCCAGCGGGCGCGGTATCGCGGCGACGCCGACAGCGGTGGGCGCGATGATGACAATAACGACTGGTACGATGGTGGCGATGGCGACTGCAGGACCAACGACGGCGCCGATGTTGATCGCGCCCGCCGATGTCCTCACGTCGGCGATGTAGGATGTCCTCGCGTGGGCGACGATGACGATGTCCTCGCGTCGGCGATGAAGGATTTGGAAGAAGTTCGACGCGCGCGCGCGGCCGACGCGCGCAAGTGACCCGCGCGGTATTATTTGACGCTGATCGTGCCCCTACGCGCGCGCGCAGGGGCGTTCGGATTTGTTCGACATGTGGCGCGAGAGGCACGCTTGGTCGGATTTGATGACGACGTTGAAAAGCACATGGTTTTCTTATGAATTCGCAATGAGAGCGCGCAAGCTTGTTTTGAAAACTGATGGTGCCCAAGCATGAGTTTTTGATTTGTTTTCGGGGCGCTCGTTTGGGAAATCCTTGCGGAACCTGCGCTTTCGGACAGATTCCGGCACTTTTGTACGGGATTATTCGCACGACTTTTTGTGCGGGATTCTTGCGTCAGTACGCGTGCAAGAGCGTTCGAGCGACTTCGATGTGCGCGCGCGAAAGGCCCGCTTGGTCGCATGTTACGCAGATGTTGGAAAACCGTCAGTTTTCTGGAGAATCTGCAAAGACGCGAGCGCGAATCTTTCTAAACATCATTTTGCGGACTTACTTGCTTTTGTATGTTTTCGGGGTACTAGATCTCAACATCCTTACGACACCTAGAACGTATGTGGCAGATTTCGGCATGCGCGCGCGACGACGCGCAAGCGCGCACTTCGTCAACTTGTCTCGCAAACGGCTCTTAACAACTGATGACTTTTGATGAACGAGTGCGTGCGCATAATACCTGTGGGTGACATGAGGGGGAGGGTCGTTACTGGCTTGGCTCGGATGATGCGAGCTCAAAGTTCAGATGAACGATTTGGCAGAACCAATTGTAATTTGCAATACGACAAAGTGACCCGTGACGTCTTGAGGATAATAGATCCTAATATTCTTTGAGAAAGGAGAATCTATGCGAAGCGACGGCGGGGCGGCAACGGCGAGCACGGAACAGCCAGGCCGACGCCCAGGGCCAGACGACGGGCGGCGATAAGGCGGCGACGGCAAACACATGTTGGGGAATCTATGCAGATAACTATCCGCAACCGCGCCTCAGGGCACGGAGTGGGCGTGTCCTTCGGTCCTTTGCCTGGTCCCTTAAGCCTCGTTCCTCAATTTGGGAAGATGTTTGAAGAATCTTGAAGAGGCCCAGACCCCAAATTGCCAAATCTCTTTGGGTTTGTTGCACGCCCCCTGGGCCCCCAGCCATCTCCCAGCGTGATTTTTTGGGACCCAATCGGGCCCCAAGACGGGCCAATATGGCCCCAACAGACACCCAAGACGAAGAGGGCCGCGAGACGTCGGAAGATCGCTCCAAGACGCCCAACATGGCCCCAACACGGTCCAAGAGGCCCCCAAGACGCCCCAACAGGCCTCCAAGCGGCTTCCCACGTAGACCTTCACATGCAAACCCACTGATTTCCCTTATGATTGTTAACAGATTGTTGGTGTTTCTCGCCTTTTCGGCTTCCCGGCGCCCCAAGAAGGCCCAACAGACCCCCAACATCGCCCCAAGACGGCCCAACAGGTGCTCCAAAATAGCCCAAGAAGACGCACAACTGCCCAAGAGGCGCCCAAGACGGCCCAAAAGACCCCCAAGACGGCTCCAAGAGGGGGGCCCGACGAGGGATCTGAAAGGACATTTCGAACCCTCGGCCCCGAGAGGCCCCCAGGAGGCCCCAAGAGGCGCCCACGAGGCCGCCACAAGCGGCCCCAAGAAACCCCCAAGAGGCTCCCAGGAAGCCGCAAGAGGCCCCCAAGATGCCCTCAAGAGAGCCCCAAGAGGAAGCATCCCTGAGGACTCTGACCCACGATCCAGGCACGATGACGGATGGGCAGAAGGCCATTCTATACACATCTATTAGCGCAGATACATACATGTATGTGCGCGCGTATATATATATATATATATATATATATATACATAGATTCCATAAACAATGTTTGTACCTAGAGGTTCTTACATCTTTTCTAAGGCACAGGGCTGGTGTGCTGCGATGGCGGCTATGTTGCCGCCGTCACCGCCCCGTCGTCGCCTCGTCGCCGCCCGTCGTCTGGGCTCGTGTGCCGCTCTGGCGGCTATATTGCCGCCGTCGCCCCCCGTCGCCGCCCGTCGTCTGGGCTCGTGTGCCGCCGTGCCGGCTACATTGCCGCCGTCACCGCCCCGTCGCCGCGTAGATACGCATGTGCGTATGAATATGTGTTCCTCGCACGCGAGCCAACGCACACGCACGCACCAATCCATACGTGTGAATACGCAGATGTGTGCCACTGCAGTAGTCTGTGCATACATCCACGTGCATATTGGAAGAAGAGGTGGGTCAACCCGCAGCAGCTCCGATCGCAGGCCGCGGCCCGAGGCACGTGCGCGGCCCAGTGGGGGGGGCATGCAGTCTGGAGATCGCCCGGCCGTGGCCATGCCATCACCTTGTCATCACTAGAGGGCAGAAAATCCACCCCGATAATAACCACCCCGACACGCGAGGCCTTTAGTAAACACGCCCAAAGAAGGAATCGAACAGGGCAGGGCTGTTTAGTAAACGTCCAAGGCCGTTTAGTAAACGCCAATTGTCCGGTCCGGGTGGCTTTTCTTCCCTTGAATCACCCCCCCGGCCGCCCCCGATTTGGACGCCCGAAATGGGTACGGAAAGAATGGGTACAATGCCAAACAGCAGATGCTGTCCCAAGCCAACAGCGGCCGCTGTTGGGCAGGCGGCCCCTTGTCTCGAATGGACACGGGCCGCGGCGGCGCGGACAGCGAGTCCGGTTCAAAAGGAGCAAGAACGGCTGTTGGGTATTGTACTCATTCTTTCCGTGCCCATTTTGTTTGTGCAGAATGCCATCACCTTGTCGTCCCCCCCCCCCGGCCGCCCCCGAAGCCTGAAATTACCAACACATCGGACCGTGTCCGGCACCGCAGACAAACGAGGTTGAGCCGTGACTCCCACAGGGCAGAGGAACCATCCTCATAGTAAGCACGCCGACCAGCGAAGCCCTTTCGCCAGCGCTCCTGAAGACGGACTCGAACGTGGCAGGGCTGTTGAGTGAACGCCCGAAACTTTTCAATGATCGGCAATTCTGGGGTCCGTGTGAAACGAACGGGTCCTGAGGAAAACGGGTCCTGGATCCCGGGGCCTTCGCCCAGGACAAGGTCTTCATCCCGAATCGTTCCCTGACAATCCCGGAGCCCGTAAAGGGCCCCGAGAGCCCGAACACAACGAACAAAACTCAGGACCCGTTGCACTCAGGAACCGCTTCCTTCGTGGCGGTTCTTCCTCACTCGAACTCGGAAGCTGAAAACTCCAGGACTTCTCGACACCGCATGCGTAACCGACAAAGGAACCCTGGCCCTTTGAGAGGGGGACCTGAGTTAGGAGGACCAGACAACGATTAGGGATAGGGGGTCTTGCCTGCAGATGTATCGAACCGAGCCGTCCGAATGTTTTACCCCCAGTGCTAAGGCGGGGACCAGTGAGGCCACGTCTTCATCGTGTGATTCGGGTTTGGGTTTTTTCCGGTCTCGATGACTGCAGGGCCTCCGCGACGCCGAGAGGCCTCTCGCTGCGATGGGCTGCAGAGAGGTGGTGGGCCGGCGGTGCGCCCAGGGGGGAAGTGGGCCACACGCAAGAGAGACCCGAGGCAGGAGTGATCTTTGGTGCGCGGCTCTTGCGGGCCCCAGATCATACACCACCGCCACGTCGATTCCTCCTCCCTCCTCTGCCCTCTTCTTCCTCGCCTCTCTCCTGGGAGAGGGAGGGGGTGAGGGAGGTGATGGTGGTGGCCCCGAAACTTTAGGGGGCACTGCGGAGGCCAAATCCGAGCGTGCAAGCCAAGGTTGGGAGAGATCGCTCCGGCGAAGGGCCACCCTTACGCGCAGCGGGGGAGGGCAGAGTTGGGCGGGCCGTCCAGGAAGGCCAAGAGGGCCTGTGGCCTTCCGAGGAGATCGCTGAGCCTGCTCTGGAGCTGCAGTGGGGCTCCTCAGGAGGCCCGGAGGGCTTCTGAGAGGCCCCGCCGCCTTCTGAGAAGGCTTGCCCCCCCTCACTTCCCCCTTCGGCGCGCCGCCGAACCGGGACCCCCGAACAAGCCACGTGACGTGACGTCTCGGAGAGGCCGGGGGGGTCCTGGCGTTACCCGAGATGTCGAGGTCCAGCGTTTGCGGGGGTTATTCTGGAGGAATCCGTGCGGCCCCCCCTTGACGAGAACCCACGTGTGTACCATCGGGAGGCGATGTCATCGGACACTGTCGAAAGTGCTCATAATTTTGCGTGCTTGCTCATTTTCCTCAGGTTTGAGGGCGCACCCAAAAAGCTTAGAGTGGAGTAAGGCTGGAAATCGCAGTGGCCGAAAATGGCGCAGAGTTCCATACGAAAGCCTCCACATCGGCTACTACGTAGCGAAGATAAGAAGAACCTCGCGGTCCATACGTTCTGTGAATGGGCTGCGTATTTCACAAACGAGCCCATTTTCCAACCCGCGAGACGGCATGGATGAACACGTGATAGAGCCAACTTCTTCTTCCCGTTTCCACACGAAGAAAACGACACTCGATTGTACATCATAACCGCTAGAGTTTGTTCTGCCTCGGGGGTTGTCGTCCAATCAACCTGTTGTTGGAACGACGGGGGACAAGGCGAGTGCTCTGTCCGCAGGTGTGCAACGACTGACTGACAACAATAACTTTGAACGTCCCTGAGCGTGTACGCAATCCCGCTCTTATCCTCCTCCTCCTCCTCCTCCTCCTCCTCCTCCTGTTCCTCCTCCTGTTCCTTCTCCTCCTCTTTTTATATTTTTTTCTCCTCCTCCTCCTCCTCCTCCTCCTCTGGAGGCCGCCTGAATCGGATGCTGCACGTTTGGGTTGTGACGAGGGGAGGCGGAGGAGGAGGAGGAGGAGGAGGAGGAGGAGGAGGAGGAGGAGGGGGAGGCGGAGGAGGAGGAGGAGGAGGAGGCGGAGGCGGAGGCGGAGGAGGAGGAGGAGGAGGAGGGGGAGGAGGAGGAGGAGGAGGAGGAGGAGGAGGAGGGGGAGGCGGAGGAGGAGGAGGAGGAGGAGGAGGATGAGGAGGAGGAGGAGGAGCAAAGGGGGGGGGTGCGAATCAGCTCACGTAGCTGATTTTCCTGGCGCCTCCCGGCGCTGGGACCCTGGACTGGCGTGCAGGGCCTCCTAGCCTGTGCCTGGAGGTCCACACACCAGCCTAGGGCCCAAGCTGGACCTGGCCGGGGCTGCTGGTGGTGGTGTCTTGCTGGCGTCCCTCCGAGACAGGACCAGCCCCCCGGGCAGGCGGTCCGAATTGACACGGTCAAAGGCACCGGACACGTCGGAACAATCTGATCCGATCCGTGCTCCCTCAGCGAGAAGGCCAAGCCAAGTAAGCAAACAATATGCTATCGCATCTCTGGCGTTGCGCCCAGGGCGATCTGCAAGTTGAAAGGAACCGAAAAGCACGCCCGCCTTGATGTCCACCGTCACCAACCTCGGCACGTAGGCGTCCCTGCCCCGGAACTGCACCTCCTGCTCGGTCGCCAGGAGCTCCTGCCCGGCAGGGCCGCAGACACTTAAGGGGTCCGCGCCCAGAAGAGCGTCGGGCGCTCCAGAGGATCTGCCCCCAGTCCCCTGCCGGAGCCCCTTCAGGACCCCCCCCAGGAGGCCGAGATCCTCCAAACACTGGAGGCGCATCAACAAATGGTTGCCTTCTCGCCTGTTGGCTTCCGATGGGCTTCTGAAGCCTCAGGATGGCCCAAAAGAGAGGCCCAAGAGGGGCCCAAGATGCCCCTCAGACGGCCCCCAAAGCACCCAATAGTGCCCCAAGAGGGCCCCAGGAAACGGTCTTGAAGGCCCCAGCGAGGGGGACGGACATCGGGGACCCCCCCCGGCAATGGGGGAGCCCCCCTCAAGAGGTCTTGCAGGGCTCCCAACGAGGACGTTGACTCCCAAGAGGTCCTGCGCGCCTCGGGTTGTTGCGAGCCGGCCCTTCTGAGAGCAGCGGGCCTTGCACGCGTCTCGCCGTCGTCGGGCGCCCGGGGCGCTCCCCAGGCCCCCAGCGCTGCCACAGAGCGGGTCGGGACGGAAAGCTGGCCCCGGCGAGAGGTGAGCAGGAACCGACCGTCCCGGCATTTCTGCAGTCCTACCACGAAATGTTCTCAGAACCCGAAAACGCTCGAATCACGAAAAAACAATGTTCTCAGAACGCAAGCCCGATGCGATAAAACAAGACAGACTCCGCCAGAAATGTTCCAAGAACATCTCGTGGAAACCACAAAAGGTTCTTAGGGCACTGCTTGGTAGGGCTATAGGCGAGCCAGGACGCTTCGCCACTGCCTGAGGAAGCAAAAGCCCGTGGGGCCCACGGCCCGCTACTGCCAGGATTAAGTCGGGCCTGTTCCCCTACAGGGAATTTTCGACGAAAACTAAAAAAAACCCAAAAGATCATCCTAAAATAGTCTGGGGACTATTTTTTGAATATGGTTTTTTGGGAGCATTTTTGGGGTATTTCTTATGTTTCGTCGAATATCCCTCTGTAGGGGGACACGCCCGACTTGATGCCAGGACCCGTCCCCTCCATGCGCGGAGGAGGCGAGGCGCCCAGCGCCGGGCGACCACGGGCGGCGCGCGGGCGGGCCGGCGCGAGGCACGCGGGCGCGCGGCGCGGGCGGTCCTTGTAGGTCTGCCGGAGGTAGCGCTCGTGGGCGACCTGGGGGCGGCAGGCCCCGATCGGGGGGGGGGGGCGCCCCGTCGGAGGACCTGCAGGGGTCGAGGCCTCCCCCCCCCCTCGGGGGGGGGGAGGAGGAGGAGGAGGAGGAGGAGGGGAGAGGAGGAGGAGGAGGAGGAGGAGGAGGAAGGAGGAGGGAGGGAGGAGGAGGAGGAGGAGGAGGAGGAGGAGGAGGAGGAGGAGGAGGAGGAGGAGGAGGAGGAGTAGGAATGTGCCCCTGGCTTCAGGTGCCCCCCGCTTGTCCCTCCATTTTGGAGATCCTTGGGCCCCCATGGGCCTCGTGAGGGGTGCTCTGGAGGCCGCGGGGGCCTCCTTGGACATCCTGGGGGCACCGTGGGCCGGGGGCACTTCTAGCAACACCCGACGACCCGCAGGGCCCCCGGTCCCTGAGCTCCTGGCGCTGCAGCCGTGTCGCGCTGGGCGTCTTCGCCCCGCTGCAGGCCCCGGGGCATCCAGATCGATATCTCGCTCAGGGAAGGCAGCAGGAAAATGGGGTCTGGGGCTCTGTCGTGATGCTTCGGGGCTCTTCCCACTCCGGGCTCTTCCCACTCCTCTCGCGGTGTCGGATCTCAGGGGGCCCTCAAGGGCTGAAGCCACCCAGGGCCCCGGATCCGCCCGATCAGAGCCATGTGCTGGCCTGTGTCCGAGAGAGAGGGAGAGAGAGGGAGAAAGAGAGAGAGAGAGAGAAAGAGGAGGAGAAGGAGGAGGAAGACAGGAAAACCAAGACGCACCAAAGATGTTGCATTCAACCCTCCCGCTAACTTCCCTCTCCATCACTTGGTCCCTACTGAATATGATTTTCATTGCGGGACGTGCACCATTGACCATTGGAAGAGATACGCGTCTGGTAATCCTCGATCGTGCCGAAAAGTACATTCCTGGGACATCAACGCGAGTCACAGGGGCTACTGCGCCCTGACATCCTAAATCACTCCAGAATTCCACTCCTGGACTTCAGCACCGCGAATCAACGTGACTGTTGCGTCCTGGCAATTCTGAATCTGATTCTTGCAAGAACACTACTCGTGGGACTTCACCACCGCGGACCAACGTGACTGTTGCGTCCTGACAATTTCAGGTCGCGCAAAGACACCATTCGTGGCACTTCAGCGCCGCGAACCAAAATAAGTGAGCGTTTTCTTACTCGGCGTTTCGACACTGGGCGGAAGGGAGGGAGGGGTGGGGGGTTATGGCTCCGGACCCCTGCTTAGTGAGACTGTTTTCAACAGTGCGTCCCGCGGGGGAGGCTCGACCTGCTCGAAACAGGCGCCCAACACAGCCAAGATCTACTCCTTAAGGGGGGCGGGGGTGGAGGGGGGAGTGCGAGGGCCCGCGCCTATCGGCAGAACAATGAACAACAAAACGTTCACTAACTGTTGCGTTGGGCGCCCGAATATCCAGGGTAGCTCGGGCCTGGGGTAACTCGGGTTCGGATTCCCGAAAAACGAACCCGAATTAGCCCTGACCCGAATTACCCCTGATATATTAGGGCTCTGGACGCCCGAATTATCCGGGGTAACTCAGGCCCGGGGGAACTCCGGTTCGGATTCCCGCAGAAAACAAACCCGAGTCATTATCCGGGGTAACTCAGGCCCGGGGCAATTCGGGTTCGGATTCCCGAAACACGAACCCGAGGTAGCCCTGACCGGAGTTATCCCTGATGATTCGGGGCTCTGATTGCGTCGTCCCCATTTGCTGTGGAATTCGTCTGGCCCGAGCCGACTGTCTTTCTCGACGATCCGATGCGGCCCGCTGTCTGCGTGGCGTCGTTTTGTGCACCCCGGCGCGGCCGATCCCGATCTGACTCGACGCCGCTTCCGTGCCGCTGCGGCCCCACCCGACGCGCACTCCGATTTGCTCCGCTGCCCCGTGCTGTCTCCGCATTCCGATTTGACGCGAGCTCCGATTTGATCCGACTTGGTCCGCATTCCGATTCCGACTTCGAGGCTGCCTGATCCCGTTCCTTCAAAACTCGGAGGTCCGCGCGGACTTCTCGGATGGGCGCTGGACCGCCCTGGCGGCGCCTCTGGCGCCGCCCCTGGCGCGCTCCGCGCGCCAGGGAGCGGGGTCCCGCGCGGATCCAAGAAGTGGGCGCGGACATCCGAGATGTTACGCTCGTGCCATTTTTCGTTCCCCATGTTCTCCCGGCGTGCTCCCCCCCCTCGTCCGCGCAGGCGCCCCTTCCCCCTCCTTCCTGGGAGACTTCCCGGCCAGGCATTTCCTGGCCCCCCTCGCCAGACGACTCACGGGACCGTCCGCCCAGGCGCAATGGGGGCGGCGGCTCCACCCCGCGCCCCCGAGCGGAGCGCGCACGGAGGGCGGGCCGGAGCCCGGGCTGCACTCGAATGGGCGGGGCCGGCCGCCCCCCCACCCCAGGGGGACGTACAGCGGGCACGATGAGAGATCATGCCAAAAGAGATCCATGCTGCGGCCGCTCCCAGAATCTTGCCGACGCTCCTCCTCCTCCCTTCTCCTCCTCCTCCTCCTCCTCCTCCTCCTTGTCCTCCTCCTCCTCCTCCTTGTCCTCCTCCTCCTCCTTGTCCTCCTCCTCCTCCTCCTCCCCTCCTCCTTGTCCTCCTCCTCCTCCTCCTCCTCCTCCTCCTCCTCCTCCTCGTCCTTCTCTCCTCCTCCCTCCTCCTCCTCCCCCTCCTCCTCCTCCCTCCTCCGCCGCCGCCGCCTATGCGTCGTCTATCTGCAGTCTCCCCGAGGTGCCCCCCAGGACTGCTGAGGCTCCCCGGGGCCTCTGCGGGATAAGCATTTCGACTGCAGGACCAGCTGGCAAGCTGATTTCTGATCTGATGGGACCCCTACACTGCCGTAGCAGGCACAGAAAAACAGGCTACAGTTATATGAGCTCCTCCGCTGGCAAACAGACCCACGAAGATAAGGTCACCGAATGTTCATTCCGAGGAATCACCCGACTTTAGCTGCCTGGTCTATCGAGGAAGCCATGGTGAACACAGAAAAGCATGGCCTGGAACCCCAGCCTTACCAGAACGACCACACAAGGCTGTCAAACTGATTACTCGACGCGTCGATCCCCATATGTGCATTTCATTGTCCTGGCACGTTCTCTCTATGGGTACATGTCAATTAGCGTCTGTGTGCGATCGAATCGCTCGCTCGAGACATTTCCGCAGTCTGCAGTTTGAAGTGTGTGAATCGCAAGTCTGAGTGTGGGCGAATATGAATGCAAGTGAGCCTGGGTTTGAGAGGGTCTGAGTGTGAGTATGTCTGAGCGAGTAAATCTGAGCGTGAGAGCGTCTGTGTGAGTGGGTCTGAGTCTGAGTGGGTCTGAATATGAGTGAACCTGAGTGTGAGCGAATATCGGCATCATGGGTCTGAGCGTGATTGAGTCTGAGTGTGAGTGAGTCTGAATACGAGTGAGCCTGAGTGTAAATCGGAGTGTGAGCGAGTCTGAGTATGCGTGAGTCTGAAGGTGGGTGAGTCTGTGTGTGAATGGGGGAGAGGAGGGGGAGGAGGGGGAGGTGAGGCGGCGGCATGTGAGCAAAACCCTTCTGGCGGCTCCCTCTTGGAGTGCTGAAGCAAGCGCCTCGCTTGTCAAAATCCTCGAGACCATCCTTTCACTCTGCCTGATCGCGCATCCTCCTTCACTCCCCTCTTCCTGACCTGTCATCTTTCCCCCCCACCTCTTTCGGTCCTCCTCCTCCTCCTCATCCTCCTCCTCCCCCTCCTCCTCCTCCTCCTCCTCCTCCTCTCCTCCTCCTCTTCCTCCTCTTCCTCCCCCTCCTCCTCCTCCTCCTCCCATCCCCTCCTCCTCCTCCTCCTCCTCCTCCTCCTCCTCTCTCCTCCTCCTCCTCCTCCACTCCTCCTCCTCCTCCTCCTCCTCCTCCTCCTCCTCCTCCTCCTCTCTCCTCCTCCTCCTCCTCCTCCTCCTCCGCCTCCTCCTCCTCCTCCTCCTCCTCCTCCTCCTCCTCCTCCTCCTCCTCCTCCTCCTCCTCCTCCTCCTCCTCCTCCTCCTCCTCCTCCTCCTCCTCCTCCTCCTCCTCTCCTCCTCTCCTCCTCCTCCCTCCTCCTCCTCCTTCCTCCTCTTCCTCCTCCTCCTCCTCCTCCTCCTCCTCCTCCTCCTCCTCCTCCTCCAAATGCTTCGGAAATCCTCGAGCTCTTCCGTGAAGGCAGCGCCTCGCTCGAGACCTCCTCACAGCTTCTGCTGTGGAGCGCACGCGGGCCCAGGCTGCCGAGCAGGGCAGGCCGCCCGAGACAGGCCCACCACCTGGGCGCGAAGCACGAAGCGTCCCCAAACCCTGGCGCCCCCCCCTCGCGGGGGCCCCCAGTGTCGGGTCGGGCGAAAGCGGGGGGATGGCAAAAAAGGGGGTTTGAGAATCAGCTCACGTGGCTGATTTTCCCGGCGCCTCCCGGCGCCGGAGGCGGCTGTGTATTAAGGAATGGGCCCCTCGGTGAGGCCGGCCGAAACCAGCTGCATGCAGCGAATTTCGTACCCCCCCCAATCCCAATCCCCCCCTTTCGTCCGGCCCGACAATGCCAGGCCTGCCATATTGCTGTGAGCATTGGACCGCTGAACACACGTCGGGGGGGGGGCGAACGAGGCAACATGCATGCAAAATCCCTACAATCTGGCCGCGAATCCGGAAATATCCTGACCCCTGGCGCCCCCCCGTGCCACGCCTGCAATATCGCGGTGGGCATTGAACCACCAAAAAAGAAAACACCTGGGGGCCGAAACAAGCAAACCGCCTGCGACCACAATTTAAGCGCGAACGGGCCTGTGAGATACCCCCACGGCGGCTCCCGTTCAGGAGTGCTGAAACCGGCGCCACGCCTGAGACATCCTGAACAGCTGCTCCGAAAGCAACGGATATGTTGGAGGGACAGAAACAAGCAAATCGCCTGAGACATCAAGACGAGCTGTGCGCTGGTTTTGGGATGTCCCCTTCAATGGCGCCCTCGTCCCTTGGGAGTACTGAACCCAGCGCCTCGCCTGAGACACACCCACACTCTGCTCCGAAAGCGGACGATGTTGGGGGGCAGAATCAAGCACGCCGCCCGCGACGTCTCCACAAGCTGGGCTCTAGTTCTGGAGTGTCCCCACCACTGGCGGCCCCATCTGAGGAGTGCTGAAACCAGCTCCCCGCCTGAAATATCCTCACAATCTGCTTCAACAACAGGGGATGTTGGGGGGCAGGAACTGGCAAACTGCCTGAGACATCCCCACAACCTGGGCGAGAGTCCTGGAGTGTATTCACCCCAGGCGCCCCCTACACCTGGGAGAGCTGAAACCAGGACCTCGCCTGAGACACCCTACAATCTGCCCAGAAAGCTGGGGATGTTGGGAGGGCAGAAGCAGGCAAACGGCCTGAGACATCTGCACCATCTTGACGCGAATCCTGGCGTGGGTTCGCCCCAGGCGCCCCTTCCCTTGGGAGTGCTGAAACCAGCGCCTCGCCTGAGACATCCTCACAGTCTGCTCCGAAAGCGGGGGATGTTGGGGGGCAGGAACAGGCAAACCGCCTGAGGCATCCACACGATCTGGGCGTGAATCCTGGAGTGTGTTCGCCCATAGCGCCCCCTTGCAGTGGGAGTGCTGAACCTAGCGCCTCGCCGGAGACATCCTCAGAATGTTCCGAAGGCGGACTCCTGCACAATCTTGTCGCGAATCCTGGAGTGTGTTCCCCCCCTGGCGCCACCCCTTCTGGGAGTCCTGAAACCAGCGCCTCGTCTGACACATCCTCACAGTCTGCTGCGAAAGCAAAGGATGTTTGGGAGCAGAAGCAAGCAAACCGCCTGAGACATCCCCACAAGCTGGGCGCGAATCCTGGAGTGTGCTCGCCCCTGGCGTCCCCACCTCCCCCCGTCTGGGAGTAATGCAACCAACGCCTCGCCCGAGACATCCTCATAACCTGTGCGTGGGTGTGAATAATTTTGAATTCGAGGGAGTCTGAGTGACGAAATCCTGTGACTGAGTCTTCTGAGTGAGTCTGAGTCTGAGTGGGTCTGAGTGGACCTGCATGAGTGGATGATGTGGCTGAGCCTGCGTGGGGAAGAGGAAGTCTGTGATGGACCCCGCGAAGAAGAGTGGGTCTGTGATGGACCCCGTGATGTGTGCGAGTAACTGAATGATGTGAGAGCGGAGAAGAGGAACAGGAGGAAGATGAGGAGGATGAGGATGAGGATGAGGAGGAGGAAGGTCCGGAGGCGTCCGAATAATACGAGGGTACCCTTCCCAAGTTAGAAGAAGATGAGACGCCATAAACATAAACTTGTTGCGCTCCGCGCGGATTTCTTGGATCTGCGCTGGACACCCCTCCCTGGCGCGCGGGGCGCGGGCCCAGCGCGGATCCAAGAAATCCGCGCGGAGCGCCACAAGTTTATGTTTATGTCGTTTTACCTTCTTCTACAGGTTGCACAAGAGCATGCAAACACAACACAACATATTTGATACTCTCACCGAGCCGAGCATGTCCTATTACGCCCCGCTTCGACCGTACGTTTAGGTAGGGCATGTCCCCCTACAGGCGAATGTTGGACGATCAATAAATGCTGCTCAACCGATATTTACGCACAGTCAAACAGCTAGTCAAAACATCGTCCCCTGATTATTTGTTGACTGTTTTTGAAAATTCCTCCTGTAGACCGACACGCCCGACTTAAAACAAGAAAACTCGAGGGTACCTTTCCCCAGGTTGCACGACAGCATGCAAACACAACGAAGAACATTCGACAACCCTAGGGGAACATAACAAAAAGTGACGTAAACATAGAAAACTCGGAGGTCCGCGCGGATTTCTCGGATCGGCGCTGGACCTCCCTCCCTGGCGCGCGGAGCGCGCCAGGGGCGGCGCCGAAGGCGCCGCCGGGGGTCCCTGCGCCGATCCGAGACATCCGCGCGGACCTCCGAGTTTCTATGTTTACGTCACATTTTGTTCCCCTAACAAGAGCATGCAAACACAGCGAAGAACATCCGGCAACCCTCACCGAGCCGAGGATGAGGATGAGGATGAGGATGAGGATGAGGATGAGGATGAGGATGAGGAGGAGGAGGAGGAGGAGGAGGAGGAGGAGGAGGAGGAGGAGGAGGAGGAGGATGGAAGAGGAGGATGGAGGAGGAGGATGGGAGGAGGAGGAGGAGAAGGAGGAGGGGAGGAGGATGAGGAGAGGACGAGGAGGGGAGAGGGGAGGAGAGGAGGAGGAGGAGGTTCGAAGAGGAGGGTGGAGGATGGAAGGGGAGCCTGTTCCCTCCCGCCCCGCTCCGGCCGTGCGCCCCGCGCGGGCGGGGAGGCGCGCACGGCGGGGAGGCTCGCTCGCGCACGGAGGAGAGGGGCCGCCGCGGGGCCGCGCGCCTGCTGCGCCACGTTCTGCATCATGGTGCCGCGGGAAGGTGTTGCCTCGGTCGGGGCGCGGAGGAGGAGGAGGAGGAGGAGGAGGAGGAGGAGGAGGAGGAGGAGGAGGAGGAGGAGGAGGAGGAGGAGGGAAGAGGAGGAGGAGGAGGAGGTGTTGCTTCGGTCGGGGCGCGCGCTCGGGGAGGTGCTGCCCTAGGATTCTCCTCGGCGAACCCGCTCGCCGTCGCTCGGACGTCCATTTCCCGTGCATTTGTCGGCTTCGTGCGTTTTTTTTTTTTTTGCTCGATGGTCCAGGAGGGTCCTCGATGGTTGTCGCCGAGAAAACATGCACACGTCCGAGCGATGCCAAGCCCATGAAATGCAGGAGGAAATCTATAGGAACCCTCAGGACATCCATGGGAGCCCAGAGGAAATCAGCAGGGCCCCTCAGGATATCCATACGACTCCTGAGGATATCCATGGGATTCCATGGGACACTCATCGGACTGCCAAGGAAATCCATAGGATTCCTCAGGCAATCCATCGGTTTCCCCCGGACATCCATAGGATTCCACAGGCAACCCATCGGAATCCGAAGACAATCAATCGAATGCGGCGCCCCTCGCCCCTGGAGGCGCACGTCCGGACCGAGCACATAGCACAAACATGTTCTGGTATCTCGTTGCCCTGGCTGCAAGGCCAGAAGCACCCGCCACCGACCATACGCCAACGATCATACACTGAGTGCGTTGGGGTGATGCCAGGGAGGTGCTGATCGGCGGCGCTGCCTCTGTCAGGAGCTGCATCGTGCTGCTCGGGGAGGTGCTGCCTCGGTCGGGGAGGTGCTGAGCTCCAACGATGTGTTTTGCTCGACTCGATCTCGGCCTCTGGAGTTGGCCTTGGGGCCCACAGGGATGGACCTGGGACGGGCAGCTGCCTCCTGAGGGGGGCGGCTGGGACGACCCCGAGGCCTAAGCGCAGTCAGCATCGCAGCGGGAAATCGGATCGGATCGGAACGTGCCTCGAGTCGGACCGCATCGGCTCGGCGTCGGAATCGCATCGGCGCGCCACGACGCACACGACAACGCCCACATGCCAGCACTGGTCCGCCTCGGACCGCCTGGCGAGCCTCGGAATCGCGCCAGCTCGGTCCGGCCAGAGCCGACGTCGAGTCGGATCGATCGAGTCGAAGTGGACCCTGAGGTGGTGGTGCTGCCTGCCCCCAGCGGCGCGCGAGCGCGCGACGTGGCGGCCGTGCTCTCCGCGCGGCCGTGCGAAACACGGGCTCGGGGCGGGTGGTGGTGGTCAGGGGAAGGGCGCAGTGCGTGTGCACTCTGGACGATTCGACGGCCTTCCCCCAGTCCTGAGCATCGCTTCACCGATGCCTATCCCCCACGAGCGTGGCCTGAGCCCCGCTGGCCGATCTACCCCCCCTCGATGGGGATGTGGGCTGCTCCCTTCGAGATTCGAGGGGCACGTCCCAAACTGGGATTGTGGGATGGTGGGGATCGGGATGAGAGCGGAGATGGGGCTCCTCCCCTCCTCCTCGTCGTCCTCGTCCACCCCGTCCTCCTCCTCCTCCTCCTCCTCCTCCTCCCCCTCCTCCTCCTCCTCCTCCTCCCCTCCTCCCTCCCCCCCCTCCTCCTCCTCCTCCTCCTCCTCCTCCTCCTCCTCCTCCTCCTCCTCCTCCTCCTCCTCCTCCTCCTAGGGATCAGTCGAATGATACTGACGTCCTCCTCCGAGATGGGAGGGGGCAGCGCGCGCGGTGCCTCGACAACCGCGCGGCGGCGGGGAAGCGACGGCTCCTGCGCGCCGTGAGCCGTGCTGCGTCGGCGCGCAGGCGGTCCGAGCCCCGCTCGCGGCGGCAGGGATGAGCTCCTCCTCCTCCTCCTCCTCCTCCTCCTCCTCCTCGGCCTCGGCCTCTGCCTCCTCGTCCTCGCCCTTCTCCTCGTCTACGTCCTCGCCCTCCTCCTCCTACTCCTCCTCCTACTCCAACTCCTCCACCTCCTCCTCGCCCTCCTCCTGCTCGTCCTGCTCGTCCTGCTCGTCCTCGCCGTCCTCCTCCTCCTCCTCCTCCTCCTCCTCCTCCTCCTTTCTTTTCTTTCCTTATAGATAGCGTTTCCCTGTCGCACCCCGAAACCAGTTTTTAGGGCGGGCCAGGCGTTTCGCCTGAGACTTCCTCACCATTTACCATGGGAACAACTTCACAGATGGAGGGCGGGTCGTTTTCAAAATGTGGTTCTCGCCTCAGCGCCGCGCGCATTCGTTTTAAGCATTTGCAAAGAGTTTCACGGATTGAGGGCGGGTCGTTTTCAAACTGTGACTCTCGCCTGAGCGCCGCGTGCATTCGTTTGAAACCATCTTCAGGAGCTTCCAGGATTGAAGGCGGGTGGTTTTCAAAATGTGGCTCTCGCCTTAACGTCGCGCGCGTTCGTTTTAAAACAACTCGCAAGAGCTTCAAGGATTGAGGGCGGGTGGTTTTCAAACTGTGGCTCTCGCCTTAGCGCCGCGCGCATTCGTTCCAAATACTTGCAAGAGCTTCACGGATTGAGGGCGGGTCGTTTTCAAAATGTGGCTCTCGCATCAGCGCCGCGCACATTCCTTTCAAACAAATGCAAGTGCTTCCCTGATTGAGGGCGGTTCCTTTTAAACATGTGGTTCTCGCCATAGTGCCGCACATCCTCGTTTCACACCACGTGCAAGAGTTTCACGGAATCCCATGATCAAAGTACCAGACATGGTGTGTTGGACGGATTCAGGAGCATGCGGGTGCAACAATTCTGTTGGTTCGCGGTGTTGAATCCTCGCAACGGCGTTCTGGCACGATTCCAGATGGTCAGGGCGCAGCAGTCAGGTTGATCCGTGGCGTGGACATCCCGAGAACAATAGTTTGGCATGCTGCAAGGTCTTCAAACGATTGTCTTCCAACGAGGCAGTTCCCTCAATGGACATGGACTGTTGTAGGGGCCTATGAGGAGGGAGATTGGAGGGAGAGGTAATTCCATCATCGTTGATGACTCTTGGGTTTACACTGGTCCTCCTCCTCCTCCTCCTCCTCCTCCTCCTCCTCCTCCCCCTCCTCCTCGTGCTCCTCGTGCTGCTCCTCCTCCTCCTCCTCCTCCTCCTCCTCCTCCTCCTCCTCCTCCCTCCTCCTCCTCCTCCTCCTCCTCCTCCTCCTCCTCCCCCGCCTCCTCCTCCTCCTCCTCCTCCTCCTCCTCCTCCTCCCTCCTCCTCCTCCTCCTCCTCCTCCCCCTCGTCCTCCTCGTGCTCGGCCTTCTCCTCGTCTTCGTCCTCGCCCTCCCCCTCCACCTCCTCCTACTCCTCCTCCTCCTCCACCTCCTCCTCGCCCTCCTATCCTCCTCCTCCTCCTCTCTCCTCCTCCTCCTCCTCCTCCTCGTTCTCGCCCTTCTCCTCGTCTACGTCCTCGCCCGCCCCTCCTCCTCCTCCTCCTCCTCCTCCTCCTCCTCCTCTCCTCCTCCTCTCCTCCTCCTCCTCCTCCTCCTCCTCCTCCTCCCTCCTCCTCCCCTCCTCCTCCTCCTCCTCCTCCTCGCCCTCCTCCTCATCGTCCTGCTCGTCCTAGCCCTCCTCTTCCTCCTCCTCCTCCTCATCCTCCTCCTCCTGCTTCCTCCTCCTTACCTCCCCTCCTCCTCCTCGTGCTCCTCGTGCTCCTCGTCCTTTTCCCCCTCCTCCTCCTCCTCCTCCTTCTCCTCGGCCTCCTCTTCCTCGCCCTTCTCCTCGTCGTCCTAGCCCTCCTCCTCCTCCTCCTCCTCCTCGTCCTCTTCCTCCTCCTCCTCCTCCTCCTCCTCCTCCACCTCCTCCTCGCCCTCCTCCTCCTCCTCTCCTCGTCCTGCTCGTCCTCGCCCTCCTCCTCCTCCTCCTCCTCGCGCTCATCCTCCTCCTCCTCCTCCTCTTCTTCTTCTCCTTCTTTTTTTTATTATTTTTTTCTTCTTCTTATTCTCATTATTGTTTTTCTTCTTCTTCCTCCTCCTCCTCCTCCTCCTCCTCCTCCTCCTCCTCCTCCTCCTCCCCCCTTCTTCAGCATGGATGGGCCGGGGTCCTGGAGGCAGTGAGCTTTGGCAACTGTTCGACGTCCTCGGGCCCCCGGGGCCTCCAAGAGGTCCATGGGGTGGGAGGCTCGGGGTGGACGAGGGGTCTCCAGGCTCGAAGGTGTCGAGGAGGGCAGAGGGGAAGGTGCGAGCTAGGTGCGCACGCGTCATATCTGACGTCCTGCCTCTCCCATAGATCCCTTACCATTGCCTAGATATTTTGTTTTCTCTCTCTCTCTCTCTATCTCCGCAGAGTCGGATGTCGAACAGGGCAGTGGTCCCGAGAGAGTACGCGATGCATGGTGCAGCACGGCATAGCACGGCATAGAAGAGCACGGCGAGAGGGGATGGGGGAGAGGTTCGAGGGGAACCCCTCTCCCTGTCGCCCCTCGCGCTCTCCAGCGGCCGCGCACCCGCCAGAGAGCGCGAGGCGGGGGGAGATTGCAGAAGGGAGGAGGTGGAGGAGGCGAGCGAGGCGAGCGCGCGATGTCCGCCCTGCGGGGCCGGCCCCACGCGGGCAGCGCGGGGATGGCCAAGGGGAGGAGGTGGAGGTGGAGGTGGAGGTCGAGAGAGGTGGAGGTGGAGGGGATTACCAAGGGCCTATCCATCTCCGCTTAGCCAAGGGCCAAGGGAATGTCAAGGGGAGGTGGAGGTCATCCTGAGCGCTGAGCGGTGGTGGCGGGTTCGTCCACAGGGGAACGACGCCATCGTCACCCACTCTCCGGGAAACGCCGAGGGAGGGGGAGGGACCTACAGATTCTGGGTTGGCCTCGCGCACGCCCGCGAAGGGTCTGAAGGTCCAGGAAAATAATAAGTCCTTCCAAAACGATGGCGACGAAGACGAACGACGACGGCAAAGACGACATACGACACGATGACGACGGACGAACGTACGCAACAACGCGAATAATCCCACCAAGCCTTTAGGGCGTGAATGGTTTCGCGAGCTTCCTCTTCCAATCCGCGTCTTCCCCTTCGGGGAGGGGTTCACCACTGTTCCCTACTAAACACACACACACACACCCCTCCCCCGGGCGACTTGCAGCCAACCAGGGAAATGCTGACCCCATGATCACCCCCCCCCAAACATACCCATCAAAAAGGAATGCAAAACACGCACTGGCTCCAAATTCAGAGCATGCGCAACCCGCCCGATGCGGGCCCCCAGCCCAACCACCCCCGTCAAAAAACAATACAAAATACACTTTGGGGCAAAGTCTTGAGTCATGTTCAAGGGGCCCGCGAGCACTTTGTGTGCTTTTTTTGACAGGGGCGCGGGGGGTCAACATCTTGCCTGCTGTGCGCCGGGCCACCATCCCTCTCGAAAGCAATGCAACATGCACCTCGCGGCAAAATCTGGATCACACGCGGCCGCCCTGCGATCACTGTCAAGTGGTTTTCGACGGGGACGGCGGGGGTGGTGGCACATGGCCTGCTGTCTGCAGGCCCACCAGGCACCATGGCATGGTGGGCATGGTTTTTGACAAGGACGGTGGGGGCCAACATGTTTCCCGATGTGTGCTGTCACGTGCGCAGGCGCACCTGACTCACTCTGCACGTGTCGCGAACGTGGCGCACCTGGCGCGGCGGGGGTATGCGGTACACCTGGCTCACGTGGCGCATCTGGCGCACCAGTCGTGCCTGGCGCGCTCGGGCCCCAGGGGTGCCTGGCGCGCGTGGCGCGCCTGGCACGCGTGGCGCACCTCGCCCCAGCGTCGCGCATATGGGGTCGGTCTTGCTTCCCAGTAGCTGGCCATCCAAAGACGACCGCTGAGAGGCTCGGGTGCTAGTTCTGTGATGGGAGGGTGGGTGGGAATGAGCTAGACGGCTTGCTGTCTAGGAAAGTGTCTTAATCACTGCTCCTTATTAGTGCACACCCCCTCTCCCACCCGACTGTGGGCCAACCGGGGACATGGCCCCCCTCACCATCCTGTCAAAGAACAGTGCAGAATGCACTCTGCCTCCAAATCTCGAGCATGCGCGGTCGCCCCGCGACCACCCTGCATCAGATTTTGACTGGGACGGCGGGGGTGCCGGCATGCTGTTTGCTGCGCGCGAGTTGCGCGCACGCCGAACGCCCCCTGCCAACAAAAAAACACAAAGCACACTGCACTTTGCCTCCAGATCCGGAGCACTCGGCGGGCGCCCCGTGGCCACTCGGCGGGCGCCCCGCAGCCACTCTGCTCTTGTGTTTGGCAGGGATGGCGGGGGTGCCGGCATGCTGCTCGATGCGCGCAGGCCAGCCATCCCTGTCAACACACAGTTGCATAATCCACCCGGTGACGGCTGTGCAGTGGCGCACCTCGCACGCACTGCGCGCGCCGAGCACGTGGCGCACCTGGCGCGGCTGAAGCGCGTGGCGCTTTTGGCGCTCTTGCAGCACGTGCCGCACGTGCCGCGCCTCGCACGCTTGGGCCTCCAGGGGGCCTGGCGCACCTGAACCCGTGGCGCAAATGGCATGCGTGGCGCTCCTCGGCGATGTGCTGAGACTTGGGTACTACTTCTGTGTTGGGAGGGCGGGTAGGAGTGAGCGTGACGGCTTGCAGTCTTGGGGGGGCCTCCACCCCTTCCCCTACCCCCAGCCCCTGGGTCTGGAGGGGGGGAGTGTCGCGTGTCGTTGGAGCGTCCAAGAAGGCCTCGGCGAGAAGGCAAGAATCATTGATTTTACAAACAAATGTTGGGCCAATCTAGGCTCTAGAGGGGGCGGGCGCTAATTTGAACCACTCCCTTCTTTGATCGACCACCTTCAAGATGGCCCCGAAATGGCCTCTGGGGCTCCCGAGAAAAAACCCCAAAAGGGTCCCAAGAGGCGTCCAGGAGGCCCCAAGCGGTACTCAAGAGGCCTCCGAAAGGCTCGCAAGAAGCCCGAGGGCCTCCCCCAGGGCACCCAAGACGCTCCAAGAGACCCCCAGGACCGTCAGGAGGCCTTCAATATGTCCCAAAAAGACTCAAAGAAACTCCCAAGAAACGTCCGAAGAGACCCCGAGAGGCATTCGCGAGGCCTCTGGTTTTTCTGCTCGCCCTCCTCCTCCTCCTCCTCCTCCTCCTCTTCCTCCTCCTCCTCCTCCTCCTCCTCCTCCTCCTCCTCCTCCTCCCCCTCCTCTTCCTCATCCGCCTATTCCTCCTCGTCCCTCCTCCTTCCCCCCCCCCTCCCCCTCCCCCTCCCCCTCCCCCTCCTCCTCCTCCTCCTCCTCCTCCTCCTCCTCCTCCTCCTCCTCTTCTTCTTCTTCTTCTTCTCTTCCTTCTTCTTCTTCTTCTTCTTCTTCTTTTTTCTTCTTCTTCTTCTTCTTCTTCTTCTTCTTCTTTTCTTTTCTTCTTCTTTCTTCTTCTTCTTCTTCTTCTTCTTCTTCTTCTTCTTTCTTCTTCTTTTTTCCTTCTTCTTCTTCTTCTGCTTCTTCCTCCTTCCTCCTCCTCCTTCCTCCTCCTCCTCCTCCTCCTCCTTCCTCCCTCCTCCTCCTCCTCCTCCTCCTCCTCCTCCTCCTCCTCCTCCTCCTCCTCCGCCTCCTCTCCTCCCTCCTCCTCCTCCTCCTCCTCCTCCTCCTCCTCCTCCTCCCCTCCTCCTCCTCTCCTCCTCCTCCTCCTCTCCTCCTCCTCCCCTCCTCCTCCTCCTCCTCCTCCTCCTCCTCCTCCTCCTCCTCCTCCTCCTCCTCCTCCTCCTCCTCCTCCTCCTCCTCCTCCTCCTCCTCTCTCCTCCTCCTCCTCCTCCTCCTCCTCCTCCGATTCCTCTCCATCCTCCCCCTCTTGGGGTACGACGGGTTCCCCAACCTCTTGTTCCATGGCATGCTCGTCCACATCACTAATCAAGGCAAGTCGCCTGGGCATCGTTTCTGGATGTGCTGGTGGATTACGCGCAGCGTCTACAATAACTCTTAGGCTAAGGCCAGTACCTAGAGGAGGGAGGGGGCAAGAGGGGAACGACAACACAGCGGGGACGCTGGAGGTCCTCCTCTTCCTCCTCCTCTCTTCTCCTCCTGCTTTTCCTCTCTTGCTGCTCCTCCTCCTTCCCCTCCTCATACTTATCCTCTCCCTCCCCTCCTCTGGAGACCGCGGATATCGAATATGCCAAATTCGTGTCGTGCCGACTTTGTCGTCGGATTCTGATACCGGGTACCGCGTGGTTCAATCTTGAACAATCGACGACTTTTCGATCGCCAAATTCTTTTATACCAGCCGATTCTGAACCACTGGCGGCTTTCAACCTTGAACGCCCGCGGCGGAATCGCTGCTGCGCCAATATGACGCGAAACTGCCGCATAACAAGTGGGTTAACGAATCAGGTCATGCAATTGTTTTTTTTTCCCCCTGCGCAAGGGGCGGCCATGTATCGAGTGGGGGATCGATTGTATAGTTGATGTGATCCATATTTTTTCCCCGTCGAATCTACGAGCAATGCGCAGGCGGTTCCGTAGATCTACGGGGCACTCTACGTTTTGTTAGTTGATTCGACAAACATATTTTGCGGCAAACCAATTGTGTCGTCAGTCCCCAACTCGAACGTATCAAGGAACCCGCCCGGTGGCGTAGCTCTTTCCCAATCCCTCCCTCTGCGTTCGACCCGACTGACTGGGGCAGGGGCAGATGGGCTCGAGGGATCGCGCCGCATCACCCTGAGCTTACCTTCGCCGCGCTCATCGGACATGTGGCCGCTCGAGAGAAGGGCACGTGAGCGGCGAACAGAAGGGGACCTTGCGCGAGATGGCATGACGTCCTTCTGCGGTGGCTTACGCGGGCCGCCGGCGCGGCACGCTGCCTTGCAAACGAGGGCGATTACGCGCAACCTTACGCGTTCGCTTCGCTTCGCTTCCGCCCAGCCTCGCGTCCTCGCTGGCCGTGGGTCCCTCTCCTCCTCCTCCTCCTCCTCCTCCTCCGCCTCCTCCTCCGCCTCCTCCTCCTCCTCCTCCTCCTCAATGACCGCAATGACCATGATGCGCCAAGTCAATCCAGGATCAACTGGCGCCTGTACGATCAGTCAGAATCATCTGACTGGCTAAGAGCGCCGACAGGCGGGAGACAGGGTGCCTCCACCTCGCTGCTCACGTCCGCGCTCTGGCTGCCCGCCAGCGGGTCGCTGGCAGCAGAGCCTGGGCCCCCCTGGGGCGGTGAGGGGGGAGGGGGAAAGGCGGGGGGAGGGAGGGGGAAAAAGGGCAGAGAGGAAAGGGGAAAGGACTGCCCCCTCAACAATTTGGCCCTCTCGGAGCTCTTGTGAGGGGGTTCACACTGCAGTAAAAGCTTGTTCGCTTTGACACTGGCAAAGTGGCCACATGCGACACAACAAATTACAGGAACATCAGTCTCTGCGACCCGAGCCCAAGGGAACTTATGATGGGGCCCAGCACAACCCCTCAGGAGCCCCAACAAGGTAAGATTGGGCTCGGAGCAGGAGCTAGTAGTATCAACATTCACCATCCTCAAGCATCTCTGACACCGAAGCCCCGAGCCGTGTGGCACAGGGTCGTGGGGAAATTTTGGCTTGGGTGCTTTGACCTGGGATGGGCGCATAACATTCTTATACTGTTGCTCAAAAGGGGGCCAGGCGAGTAAAACCGAAATCATGCCTATGGCGAGCGCCGTATTTTCATCTTCGCCCTGCTTGAAATTATCAAGTTCCCCTGGGCTGAGGTCATGCGCCTGGGGTCCCTTCTTAGCACAGGAGCCTGCAGCAGTCGAACCAGCGATTGCAGCCCTATCGGCTTCGTCCACAGCAGAGCTCATACTCCGATGCGCTTTGATCTTATTCAGACGAGGCCAGCCTTGCTCAGAACTCGCAGTTATCTTTCGCGCCACCTCGCGCCAAAAGAAACTCAGACGGCTGGCCCCGTCAAGGGCCTTGCTGGGATTTCTTGTTCCCGCGAACAGACTAGCGCAGTCCGCATTAACAGGCTCGCGCAGTTCAGGCGTGGTGTCGCGGCGAAGGACACTGAGTGCAAGAGCAGCATGCTCTGCGTCCGCCGCTTGTTGAGTGAACTCACCGGGCAGCGCAGCCCATGCACCACGCCTGCAGATCCCGCCTTCCACGTGAACACCCCCCCCCCCCCCCCCCCCCTCGCAAGCTCCACCTTATCTCCATGGAAGGCGGATCCATATGTAAATAACTTGTCAGATGGCTGACAGAAGAAAGGGGGGCATGCATCACCATTCGCATCAGAGAAATCAAGCATCCAGTCCTCCACGGGACTGGGCAAGTCGGGCCAAGGGGGCCACAGTTTTGGCAGCAGCGAATTTTCTGGTCCTGCAGCTATGGCCTGGTCAACCACCTCTTGACTGAAACTTTCCTGCCGGGCACATGCAGCCTCGGGGTTGCTGCAGGTCCAAAAACGGTGCCAACTCGTACCTTCGCGGCCGCACCTGCACTTGTCCGAAACTTCATGCCCCCACTGTTTCAAGGAGGCCCCAGTCGGAACAGTGCCAGACAAAACTTGGCAACCCACATGCAGCTGCTGAGGAGTTGAAAACCTAGCGCACCTCTGGATGAGGGGGGGCCACAGGCCCCTGGTTTTTATATCGCGGTCACCAGGGCAGTCCGACAAATGTTTGTGGACAAAACGCTTTAGCAGCTCATTCCTCAGATCACTAGTGAAAGCGTCAGCAATTTGTGACGGTGGCCTTTCTGTCAAGATCCATTTGAATCCTGACTTGCTAACGAGCGTAGCAGGCCCTTCCCAGCGCCATCCACCGACTTCCAGCCAAAGAAGGAGGGCCGAGATAGGCCCACGGGTCCGATACAACCACGGCTTCCGATACCGCACAAGACGGCGACAACACTATTGAAACTTTTACTTAACTCACCTGGGGCCAGGGCTTCATGATGTCGGGCTCGGCCATGCTCAGAAGGTTCACTGGCGTGCCACCATTCCCAAGCATAGCGTCTGAGAGCTCCAGCTGCGAGATACAACGGGTCCCCTTTGTTCCCAGCGAGGGCCCACATGAGGTCCATGTTGCAGCCATTTTTGGGTGTTAACCCTTGTATTTCCATGCCATATGATACAGTAGACAGTACCCCTGCCTTGAAGAGCCTCGACTTGATTTTCTTGGGCGCTTTGAGGGTGCCTAACTTCGCGAGCCTATGGGGGAACTTCTTAACCCTCTTGAGCTTGATAGCCCTGGCAATGGGGATCATATGGCGCCTGCCTGCAGCGAATGGAACCCCAAGGTTGCCAGGAGCCCACGTACACTTACCAGATAGAGGCCCTAGAGACTCTTTGAGGTCCTCGAGGGGTCCACTACTGCTGGCCGCCGCGTACATTCTTCTCCGCTATTGGTGCCTTCAAATTCTGAGAGATATGATATGCCAAGGTCGTCGCAAGAGCTTTGAGGTTCGCAATGCATGTAGTTGGACATTCATGCCACGAGTGAAGAGAGATATCGTCAACATGTAGTCCTTGCCCTGTGAAAGGCACATCGCGACCTTGGCCTATACTTGCATGCGTGAAGGCCTTTTGCCTCGTACGTGGCCGAGGTACTACCAGCAGCAATCCCTGATGTCGGGGTCAGCCCTTGAGAGCGTGCCCCGTCAAAGAGAAGAAACCTCTGCCAGCGGTATGTCGATGCCGTGTAAATTAAAACATGCAGCGGAAAGTCGCACAAGAGGCCTTGTTGTACCAGCTCTTGATGCCCAATGTGCTAATAGAGCTGGAGCAGATCCCACGGGGGCGTGGCGTACGATAAAGTGGTACCAGTAGACAGCTCTGACCTAACAACTTGCCTCCATACAGTGTCTAAACTACTGCGGCCCTGCCCCATGGAGAACTCAGGTCCCGCTCCTGAAGCATCTTCCCAAGATCTACAGGGTCCCCTGTGGGTCTTACCATGGAGCCTCTCGAACCCATTGCAGTGGCCAGTCGGGCGCCTCCCCTCATCAGGTCTCCCCATTAAGAACACGACCAACTGCTGCTGCTGAGGGGGGGGGGGGGGGGGGGCTTGGCCCACAACGTCCATGAGATGATGCAATGATGATGCCACTTCCAGAGACTCCAATGGTTACATCGAGAAATGCCCGGGGTGGACGCCATTGGGGACACACGTACACTTAGAAACACGCGAGCTGATATGCTGAAGCCTTGCTGCAGGGACTGGCGCAGGGACAGGTGCACTGATGGCTGGGAGCAGAAGCGGCTGTTGATCAACCCCAACATGCCAGGCCTTACACCAAATATCAACTGGCTCGCTGAGACGGGCACGAAGCGCACTAGAAAAGCATCCAGGTACTGGGCTGACCTCATCCAGCACTGGTTCCCCCGCCCTGAGGTAAGAGAAAGCCTGCCTACCTCCATTGCTGACAGCTTCTCCACGCCACTCCTTCCATGCCTCACGGGCCCGGGAACGATCTTCGCGGTGAGCTGTCTTCAGGAAAACAGCGGCGAAGTCCAGGAGATGGCCCAGAATCCCGAGGTTACCTGGTTTCGTCCCCAAAGTCAGCTTGTCAGCAGTGGATGCCAAGAGAGGGTGCCAAAACTCGCCCCCAGCTTGCCAGAAACGCCTGACCGGCCCTCCATCTTGTCGCAGCTCTCCCCATTGCCGTGCAATACGGTCACGGTGCGCCTCCTTGCCCTTGGGGTCCTCAAACAGCCTCCGAAGTTCTTTACACCTCAGGTAGACCCACTGGATGGCTCGCCCAGGGAACGCACTCGTCGTGGATTTCGTGGCCAAGAGGGTCCTCGCCGAGGTCGACTTGAACACCATCGGGGCCCCTCCTTGAAGCCCTCGGGCCCCTTTGTATGGTGTAACTTTTGAAAGTTCCCCCCAGGCCCTAGACGCCCGCGAAGAGTAGACTTCCCCTAGGACTTCAACCCCGTGTTGTCGGAGATCTCCGTGTGCCATATAGGAGGTCCCCTCTGAGTCCTTGAGGGGGTCCAAGTAGCTGTTGAGCTTATCTACGAGGTCCTGGTAGTTGGGCGGAGGAGGTACAGGGCCCATTCCACGCTCAGCTGGAATATGTTGGTGGCTACATGGTACTTGTACTTGTATGTCATGGCACTGTTGCTTTACAACAAGTGAGACAGGGCGATGGGGGCAGTGCGGTCCACTCAAATCCGTCGAAACAGCACCAGTGATGCGGTCTAGTGTCCCACTGGTCACAACGCAAATCAATGGTGGAACTGCCTTCAGATCCAACGTACGTCGCATCAGCAGGTGCACGAATAACTCCCCCAACCTGCGACAGGGGAGATCCCATGCAGAACTCGGATGGGGAGACATTGGAATCGCCAGCAATGGTGTACGGTAGCCCATGGTTGAAAATATCATTCCATACTGAGTCCATCACAGATAAGTCAACTCCTTTCATTCCTGTTGAGTCCTTGAGATACACAGAATACAAGGCAACCAGGCCAACACCCCCACTACGCAGATAGCATCTAGCAGCGCGCCCAGCATAAATGGTGGCATCCGATCCTGGTGGATTCCAAGCGCCCAGGTGGTTCTTGCTAACAATCATGGTTCCACCACTCTCATTCCCAGCTTCAGTACGAATACACAAGCAGCCATGTACTCGCCACTTAGCTCTCAGAAGACGTGCCGTTGTCTTGGTAAAAAGAATAGAATTTAACATATGTTCTTGGAAGAATATGATATCTGCATCGGTGTTCCTCATGAGGTCGTTGAAGCTAGTTCCTTTCCGAACGATAGTCTCCATTTCGTCTGATACCTGTGACTCCTTTTTCCAACTTGTTCCATTGAACGTTAGAAACTGTAAATCTGATCTATTGCCTCGGCGACTCCTTGTCACTGTCCGTTGATCAGCACGTGCGCTCTGACTCCCCAGGCGGTCGGTGCCCTCAGCCACCGTCTGCCTTTCGGCCAGGGGCGAGCAGTGCATCCAACTACATGGCGACACGTAGCTGAACCCACGCAATGTCCTGACGAGATATGTTCGATACCTGGTGCAGCAAAATGTGAGGAGGAGGGCGCTGGCGCTGAGCCAGCGCATAATGACGAGCAAGCCCGCCTGGGAGCCCCACCACTCGTGGCCACCGCGCTCGGCGCAGAGGAGCCAGACGTGAAATCCACTGATCCACCCGTGGAAAGCGATCGCGTCAAGGATGTAGACGAGCAGCTGGTCACTGATGCTCTGGTGGCAATCATGGTCGTCGAACTTCCGCCAAGGCTCCTGATGCGCTCCTCTGATTTAAGGCAATCGCCACCCAAACCTTTTGGGCTCAGAGGGTCTGCAATCGCCTGGGCTCGGGGCGACCCTGTAATCGGCCCACTCGGAGTAGCCGTCGAGCTCCTCGTCAAAACGGAAGGCGTAGCACTGCCACTTGCCATCGTACATGACGTCAACTCGTATCTCTCACAAGTATTGGCCTCGTGGGTCATCGATGACGAGGGTAAAAGATTGCTTACCCAGCTGACCCATGAACGAATTTGCTGGGAAGGACCTCCATCTGGTGCAATAGGTGCCAATGTCACTTCAGCTAGGCTAAAGACTGCCCTGGTCACCTTACCTTCTGCCTCGCCGATGCCTTCCCAAGTAGCTTGAGGATGGGCAAACGCAAAGCCTGCCGTCGATCCTGCATTCGGGCGTCCACCTGGTCCTGGGCTCCTAAAACGAAGCTTCTTTGCAGCAGCCTTGAGCGCCTCAAACAGCTCACGTTTTTTCTCAGCATCCAAGCCCGTGACTCCATCAACTGCATCTGCCATATCAGCCTCGTCGACCTCCATGATGACAGGACCCGCCTGGCTGAGAGGTGAGGTTGGGGCTGGAGAATTGGGGAATAATGCATCAAACTGTCCGCGCAGAGCAGCATACTTACTCTCAAGATCAGTACGAATTGCATCAGTTGCCACTCCTGCAAGCGCGGTACGAAATTCATCCAACTGCTGGCGAAAAGCTTCCATACTGGGCGGTACAGCTGTGGCGATCCTCTCAGCAGCAGCCTTCTTGTCACGCTCCAAAGCCTCCAGTTCAGTAGCAATGGATCTGTCAATGGATAACTTCTTGGCCTCCAGTTCATCAAGCTGTTCTTGAACACTAGAAGCTTGGTCCCGTAAGCGCTCGATATTTTTCTCATGCTGCCTCTGGGCCTGCTCAGCTTTGAAGAGAACCTTGGAAGCTGGTGCTTGCAACAAACGACTCTGGCGGGCATCTTCGTAGGCAGCAGACAACACTGCCTTGGCATTGGCGGGGAGGATATCTTTGAGCCGTCCGTTGTTGGCCATCTGTGCCAACCGATGGAGTTCTCCCAACACGTCACCTGCCTGGGGCTTGAGACTGGAATCTGGCGTCGACGGGCGACCCTCTCCTCCTCCAGCTCCACTTTCTCCTCCACCCCCAAGACCTTTGCCTTTCCATGAACGATTCTTTCCCCCAGCTGCTCCACCTTTGCCACTTGTCCCTCCTTTACCCCCTCCACCTTTGCCGCCTGCAACGTTGCCACCAGTGTACACCCACGGGTCGCGAACCCACACAGGAGGAGGAGGCGGTACAAACGATATTTGAGGGAGATGACGATTGCAATGGTAGCAGAACGAGTAGTGACTCGGGTTCTTCCTACATCTACACGATGGGCATATGACTCCACTCGCCATCTTTCCATCACGAGAACCTTTCCCTGCCATGCCACAGGGAGAAATACGGAGTGCAGGCTTCTGAGGCCTGCGCGCGTGGGCCTAGGCGACCCTGGCCAAACCGGGAAAACGGTGAACCCCTTGAGAGAGGTTGGGAAGTTCAGGACGGTCCTCCTCCTCCTCCTCCTCCTCCTCCTCGAGGTACCCGAGGTGCCCAAGTGTTGTCATGCACATGCTTATTGGGAGGGGTACCCGAGGGACCCAATACCCAAGGTGCTCAATAGTTGTCATGCACATGCTTATTGGGCGTGGTGCCCGAGGTACCCAAGGAGGCACCCGAGGTACCCAGGGAGGTACCCGAGGTGCCCAATTGTTGTCATGCACATGCTTATTGGGAGGGGTACCCGAGGGACCCAAGGAGGCACCCGTGGTACCCAGGGAGGTACCCGAGGTGCCCAATGGCTGTCATGCACATGCTTAGTTGTCATGCGCACGCTTATTGGGAGTGGTACCCGAGGTACCCAAGGAGGCACCCGAGGTACCCGGGGAGGTACCCGAGATGCCCAATTGTTGTCCGGCTGCCGGCGACCGGCGACCGGCTGGCCGGCGACCAGCGTCCGGCGCCCGGCGACCGACGGCCCCATGCGGGCGACCGGCTTCCTCCTCCTCCTCCTTTCGGGTCGTCCGTCGGCCTGTCGGCCGCGCTTCGGCGCATGCACCCTTACCCTTACCCTCCTCCCTCCTCCCCCCCCTCCCCCCCCTCCCCCTCCCCCTCCCCCTCCCCCTCCTCCTCCTCCTCCCTCCTCCTCCTCCTCCTCCTCCTCCTCTCCTCCTCCTCCTCCTCCTCCTCCTCCTCCTCCTCTCCTCCTCCTCCTCCTCCCCCTCCCCCTCCTTTATTGCGTCGCTCGCATGGTACTCTCGCCGCAACGCCAGACAAGAGTTTTCCGAAGCTGCGCTCCCGCCCGCGCGCGGCCGGCGTTTGCTCTCGCCAGGTCGTCGGAAGCGGGGCCGCGTGCGAGCGCCTTCCTTCTGGCCATCGCTCGGACGTCCATTCCCTGCTGTTGTTGTTCGGTTTCGTGCGTGGGTTTTTTTTCGCCAGATGATCAAGCATGCTCCTCGATGGTCCTCGCCGAAGGAAAAATGCACACGTCCGAGCGATGCCGAGCAGCCTCTCGCCAGGTGGGAACGCGGTCAAGTTGCGCCACCACGGATTCTTATGCTATGGGAGAGGGGTGGGACTGGGCGGGGCCCGCTGACTCGTCTTGCAGTCGCTCGGACGCCCATTTCTTGTGCATTTTTCGGTTTCGTGCGTGCTTTTTGTGCTCGATGGTCCAGGATGGTCCTCGATGGTCCTCGCCGAGAAAAAATGCACACGTCCGAGCGATGCCGAGTCGTGCGATCTGGCTAACTTGACCCCTACGCGCGCTTTAGTCTTGGTATGCTCGCACTCGGCTCTGCCTTGCTATGACCCGATCTGTACTGCGCGACACGCGTTGCTGTACCCGACTGCTCTGCTCTGCTCAAGGACCTTAGGAACACCGCTTCGGGAAGTTGGTTCTGAGGAGATTCCTGGAGGCCTCGCGCGGCAGATTGAGACTCGATTCGCGTCGGATTCGCGTCGGACTCACGTCGGAACATCGTCGCGCGAACGTCGTCCCATATCTGGCAGGGCGGGCGTGTGGACTAGATCACACAACTAGTTGCACGGTTTCCCCCGGGGCCGTAGGCGACCCGAGGAGGAGGAGGAGGAGGAGGAGGAGGAGGAGGAGGAGGAGGAGGAGGAGGAGGAGGAGGAGGAGGAGGGGAGGAGGAGGAGGAGGAGGAGGATGGAGGAGGGAGGAGGGAGGAGGGAGTAGGAGGAGGAGGAGGAGGAGGAGGAGAAGGAGGAGGATGAGGACGGGTCGCCTAAGCCCTTCGGAGAAACCCTCCGCTCAACTATTACGCGCCGCGCGAGGCCTCCGGGAGTTCCTCACAGCTGAATATGGCCTGTAGCTGTAGCCCGAGAAGCCGGCGCAGCAAGGGCGGTCATCTTTTCCGGCATGGGGCCCGCGCGCAGGTGGCTGCGCTCGCCAGGGTGGCAAGTTCCCCCCGCGGCGTACGCAGCGGTGACGCTGCCGCGAGCTCTCACGCAGCGTGCCTGACGAGGGGGCGAGCGGGGGTGAGCTAACCGGCGTCGAGCTGGTCCTGAGCATCGCTTAACCGATCTACATCCCACTGGCGTGGCCTGGGCCCCACTGGCCGACTCACCCTCCCAGTCGGGGATCTAGGAGGGTTCCTCCGGGTTTCGAGGGGCCCATCCCCAACTGGGGTGGTGCGATGGTGGGGCTGAACTGCCATGGCCTGGTGGGGATGGGGATAAGCTGAAAGATGTTGACACTGTGCCAGGGAAAACAATCCGAGCCAAGTGCGCCAACTCTTGATGCGACTACTGCCGCAGATGGGCCATCGAGGTCTTCGAAGCCTGTCCGAGACGCTTATCTGCCTAATTTCATTGCATGTCCCGAGGCCGTTTGCAAGCACACGTTGGAGCGAAGGGCAGACTGGGCGCCATCACTTTCGCACTGGCCCGTTCGATATTTCGGTGCCAGACCACTTTTTGCCACCACCACCCTTTACCTGGACCCACGCTTTTGGGCGGGAGGGAGGATACGCACTGGATCGAGGCGAGGAGGACGACACCCTCTCACTCCACGGAGCCCACAAAAGACGTACGCCCCCAGCCATGCACATGAACGCGGCCCCTCGGTCCGCGAGACCGGCCGCGCGACACGAGCATTCGCGCACGGCGTGCTCTCGAAATCAGCGTGCCTTCCTGTACGTCCACGTCCTTCTTTCGCTAGGTCGGGTATGTCCTCCTAGAGGCGGATTTGGAGGAAAAACTTGCAGCACTCAGAACAGATTCAAACGTGGTCAAAAACAGCTAGAAAGTTCCGAGAGTATCTAAAGACTATGTTTGAATGCTCCTCCTGTAGAGGGACGTGCCCGACTGAACTCCTTCGCTCTCCTGACGCTCCAGCGTGCGCGAACGAGCTCGCCTGGATCGGTGGACTCTGGGCCCCCCCTGCGCCGCTCGCCTCCGCGCCTCGCGGACCCGCGTCCGCGCAGCCGCCCGCGTCCGGGGGGGGGGACCGCCACTCCGTGCCCCGGACGAAAATTGGCGGCGCGCAAATTGGGGTAGGGGGAGGGGGGAAGGCTTCTTAGAAGCACCCTGCTTCTTAGAAGGCCTCGGCCTTACGTCCATAGGGAAGGCCCGCGCCTTCTAAGAAGCAGGGGTGCTTCTAAGAAGCCTTCCCCCCTCCCCCTACCCCCCTCTGCGCGTTGCCGAGAAAACCCACGACGGGGACGAGATCGGACTCGGACAGTGCGGGGATCTCTTACGCTCGGCCTCTCCGGGGAGGAGGTGCAATCAGGGGCTCGACCAGGAGAGATCGCCCAAGAGAAGCCCAGCCCGGAGACCCCAGGACGTCCACTGACTTTTGGTGCGGGGACGTCACGATTTCCATAGAAAACCATCGAAAACCACAAAACCCAGGCACCCTGGAGGCAAGCAGATTAAACAAACGCCCCTACCCTTGGTTACAAATGCGTGGTCTGTAAACCTCCTGGGAGCTCCCAAAGGCATGCGAACCGCCAGGACGTCGCTATCTTTTTCCGAGGCCCGTATCCTGGTGCTCGGCCCGCCCGACTACCCCCCCCGCTTGGGGGGAACTGTCGTGTCGACGATCTCTCGAGAGAGGTGCCGAGGCCGATGCGTCCCCCACGTGCGTAAGGACTGCAGCTCCCCCGAGCGCAGGAGCGGGCAACATCGAACCGTGATACACTGGAGCGGGTCGGACACGTCTGTCGAATGGGGCCGCCTCGGCACGGAGTCGGAAGCGAATCGGATCGGTCCCGCCAAGATGCAAAACTTTGCCTTGCGAGCATCGGCCCGGAATCGCATGCTGAAAATACAGTCGGGGGCTTGACCTAAGGAACCAAAAATTAGGAACGAGGCCCCTCTTTTCCATAAGTTAAACTTCGATTTCCGATCGAAAACAAAAGGAAAACCTGAGGCAAGCTGCGAAACACTTAAGGAACGCGGAGCCCCCCCCCCATGAAAAGGGTTCCTTCTTCAGGGGCCCGACTGTATCGTGATCGAATCGGATCCAGCCAACCCGTATCAATACCGAGTCGGTTCGATCGGATCGAACTGTATTCTGCCTTCCCTGGCCATCGCTCGGACGTCCATTCCCTGTGTTTTTTTTTGTTGGGGGGGGGGTCGTGCGTGGTTTTTTCGCCAAATGATCAAGGATGCTCCTCAATGTTCCTCGCCGAAGGAAAAATGCACACGTCCGAGCGATGCCGAGCTTCCCTGGCCTTCGGGTCATGGCTGAGGTCTCTGGCGGGCGGCCAGGACGACTCGGGCACCTCCGGAACGCTGTCGGTGAGAGGCGCAGCTGGTGGAACTCATCCCGAGGCTGGAACACCGCAAGGAACCGATGAAGAACCGACGAAACCGTTCGATGACCTCGTGCATCGAATGGCAGGCTCGACCGGACGTCAGACGCCCCACCCCCCCCTTTGTGAAACAACTACGTCTGCCCGCATCTGCAACTGGTCGGGCAACATCTGAAGTATGAAGGCGCCGGACGTCTGCCCGAATCTGCAACTGGTCGGGCAAAATCTGAAGCATGAAGGCGCCAGACATAGATTTAGGTCGGGCTATTCTTGAATAGTCCTCCTGTAGAGGGACACGCCCGGCTTGAACGTAGATTGGGTTGTCGCCCGTCCGCTGAAAAGGAAGGGAACACCCTCCGAGCATTGAAACAGGCAAGCGCCTACAGTGGATTGGGATCTTGGGGCCGAAATGTACATATGTTCCACGCCCACGGCTCTGGCCTCGCGCGGCCGCTTGGGACGACTCTGGCATCCGCGGAGGGCCCTCGACGAAGCGCACCTGACAAAAACTGTACCCTGCAACGAAGACCCCCGAACACTTCCGCAAGGCTTCCCACTGCGGCGTCATCAGGATATTTCCAGATCTTCTTTGTTTTTCGCAGTATGATTCTTGTTGTTATTATCAGCATCAGCATTATTAGTATTACGATTATTATTATTATTTTTAGTATTACGAATACTATTATTATTATTATTACGACTATCATTAGTAATATGATTATTACTATTACTACTACTATCATTATTATTCTCATATTTATTATTGTTATCATCAGTATCAATATCATTATGTTTATTGTCATTATTACGACTATTAGTATGATCCTGACTATTCGTATTCGTATTATGTGTAAAGACATGTGATATATATATATATATATGTGTGTATATATATATGCATGTATATATATGTATATATATGTGTATATATATATGGCATGCATATAGACAGCATGAGGTAAATTTGGACGCATTCTCCGGGACTGGCTTTTCACCCTGAACTGTGTTTGGGCGATCCCTGGGCCTGGCGAGGGCCACCAACGCCCGTGCACGACAAAGACAGCCTGCCGTTCTTTTCTTTTTTCTTTCGACGCGAGTCCTGACACCCGCCGAGAAATTACTTCAGCCCGCGGCCCCAACACCGACCGCTTACCGAGGAGAGTTGTTCGCCCGGATCCATTTTGATAGCCCAGGGGCCCGATCACAGCTCCCGAGGTCCGACACAGAGAAACCACGTCCGAATTGAACCCCTCACATCGGCTAGAGAAAGAAGCACACGGCCAAACTATTATTCTGGCGAAGGACCCAATCATGTGCAGTTGTGAGTAACGCAATTGTGGATCTCGTCCTGGGAAAACCTCTCTCTGGGGCCACGACGCGTGACGGGTCTGCCAAAATTGGCACGGGTACGCCATGCGGGCGCTGCCACCGTAACGGTCGGTGGATCCCCATGTGAAGCCACGAAACGTGTGAATGTGCATCGAAATGCAAGGTGGAACCGCGTGCAGGCGCTGCCATTGGGGCCTTCGGTTGAGCACCTTACGGGGCCACCGAACGTGCAAGGGGTGCGCCGAAATGGAGGTGGAACTGTCTGCGGACCATGCCACTGGAGCCTTCGGCGGAGCACCCTATGGGGCCACCAAACGTGTGAGGGGTGCGCCGAAATGAAGGTGGAACTGCATGCGGACCCTGCCACTGGGGCCTTCGGTGGAGCACCCTATGGGGCCACGAATCGTGCGAGGGGTGCGCCGAAATGGGGGTGGAACTGCATGCGGACATTGCCACTGGGGCCTTCCGTGGAACACCTTATGGGGCCACGAAACGTGCGAGATGTGAGCCGAAATGGGGGTGGAACTGTATGCGGACCCTGCCACTGGGGCCTTCGGTGGAGCACCCTGTGGGGCCAAGAAACGTGCGAGGGGTCCGCGGAAATGGAAGTGGAACTGCATGCGGACGCTGCCACTGGGGCCTTCGGTGGAGCACCCTATGTGGCCACGAAACGAAACGTGTGAGGGGTGCGCCGAAATGGGGGTGGAACTGCATGCGGACCCTGCCACTGCGGCCTTCGGTGGAGCACCCTATGGGGCCACAGAACGCGCGAGGGGTGCGCTGAAATGGAGGTGGAACTGCATGCGGACCATGCCACTGGAGCCTTCGGCGGAGCACCCTATGGGGTCGCGAATCGTGCGATGTGGCGCGCCGAAACGGGGGTGGAACTGCATGTGGACCTGTCACTGGAGCCTTCGGCTGAGCACCCTACGGGGACACGAAACGTGCGAGGGGTGCGCTGAAATGGAGGTGGAACTGCATGCGGACCCTGTCACTGGAGCCTTCGGTGGAGCACCCTATGGGGCCACGAAACGTGCGAGGGGTGCGCCGAAATGGAAGTGGAACTGCATGCGGACGCTGCCACTGGAGCCTTCGGCGGAGCACCCTACGGGGCCACGACACGTGTGAGGGGTGCGCCGAAATGGAGGTGGAACTGCATGCGGACGCTGCCACTGGAGCCTTCGGCGGAGTCGCGGAGCACCCTATGGGGCCACGAAACGTGCGAGATGTGAGCCGAAATGGGGGTGGAACTGTATGCGGACCCTGCCTCTGGGGCCGTCGGTGGAGCACCCTGTGGGGCCACGAAACGTGTGAGGGGTGCGCCAAAATGAAGGCAGCGGGAGGAGGGAGGGAGGAGGGGAGGAGGAAGGAGTGAGTGATTCACGCAGGGCGCTGTCTCTTCAAAACGAAGACCCAACACCACAGGATGGTTGGGAACAAACTTTCGGCGCTGGACAACCCTCCCCAGCGCGCGGAGCGAGCCAAGGACGGCGCCAGAGGCGCTGCCAGGGGGGCCCATCGCCGATCCGAGAAACCCGCGCAGACCTGTGAGAAAGTATGTGTATGCCCCTGTTTGTTCCTCGAACCGGCGAAGTTCTGGGCCCCCATGTCTGAGCATCGGTTGCCCGATCCCTGTCCTCACCGGCGTGGCCTGGACCCGACTGACCGACTTACCCCCTAGACAGGGATTCAGGCTGTTCCCTTTAGATTTCGAGGGGTCCATCCCCAACAGGGGTGGTGCGATGGTGGGGCTGAACTACCATGGCCCGGTGGGGATAGGAATAGGTTGAACGATACTGGCATACGTGTCCGCAAGATTGACAAGCCCGAGGCAACGACTGTCTCAGGGACGTGCCCTCTGAGGCCGAGGGGGCCCTCTCGAGGTCGGCACCGAGATAAGGCGGGCGATGCCGACCAGGATGGGGATCTGCTCTCAGCTGGTGAGGAGGTCGGCCGAACGGCATTGCATCACTCTGCGCGCCGTCTTGCTGAAGGTCCTTACCCCGAGAGCTCTTTTCGACCGCCGCCCTCCACAACAAAGGGAGGCCCAGCGAACGGATGGGGATAGCTTTGGGAAACCACGAGGTACCCATACTGCTACTCCGCGGAGCTCTCCCGGGGTACGTTCGGACCAGAATTCCGAGGCGCATCCAGCGGTGGCGACGAAGGCCTCCGAGGAGAACCAACAAGGGGACAAACGAGGCAAGTGCCGTGGCCGCACGTCGAGATCCAGAGAGATCCGAACTATGCGATGGCCCTGACTCTCCTGGTTTAGCGTCCGAGAAAAAAGACTCCTCCTCCTCCTCCTCCTCCTCCTCCTGCTCCTGCTCCTCCTCCTCCTCCGCAGGAGGGGGGCCAGCGGCCCTGAGCCATGCGACACGCGCGAACCAATGTAAAACTCCGCACGATGTCCCTCCTGAACATTGGCGCAACGGGTCCTGAGGGAACCGGGTCCGGGACCCCAGGGCCTTCCCTTAGGTCGGGCCTGTCCCCCTACAGGGGGACTTTGGACGAAAAATAAAAATACTCCCAAAATGATAAAACAAAATTCAAAAATAGTCTGGGGACTAATTGTTTTGGGTATGTTTGGATCTTTTGGGGGCATTTTGGGGGTATGTTTTATTTTTCGTCGAACATCCCCCTGTAGGGGGACAGGCCCGACTTAAGCCTTCCCCCAGGACGAGATCTTCATCCTGGGTCGTGTTCTCAGTCCCGGGCCCGCGGAGGGCCCGGGGAGCCCAAGAGCAGGACAAAAAACCTCAGGACCCGCCTGTGAGCGTTTTCTTCTTCGGCGGTTCGACATTGGGTGGAAGGGGGGGGGAGGGGCGGGCCTGGCTCCAGACCTCTGCTTAACCTTAACGCGGCTCTTTGGAATCGTGCGTCCTCTGGGGGGGATGCTCCACCTGCTCAAAAAGGGGCGCCCAAACCAGCCAAGATCGGGGGGGGGCAGTTGAGCAGGGACGGACCGTCCTTGCCTTCCTATGAGCCTACCACGAAATTTTCTTATAACCCGCAACTATGATAAGAACAGAAACAATTTTCTTAGACCATCAACCCGATGCTAAAAAAAACACAGTGCCAGCCAGAAATGTTCTAAGAACATTTCGTGCAACCCACAAAAGGTTCTTAAACAGTGTTTGGTAGGCCGATAGGCGAGCCAGGACGCTTCGCCACTGCTTGAGGGGGGGGGGCAGGGGGGGGCGAGGGCCGGCGCCGATCGGCCAAGCAATGAACACAAAAGCGCCCCCATGGCTGACCGACGCCGACTTGCGGTCGCGCCGACCAGTCGGCCGAGCCCAGGGCGCGAAGGGCGGCGGCCCACCTGTGCACCGCGCGCAGCCTGCGGGCCCGCTGCAGCAGCACGGCCTCGCCCTCGAGGATCTCCAGGGCCTGCTTGAGGCCTCTTCGTGGCGCGCCGCGGGACGGGCTGCCAGAGGAGGAGGAGGAGGAGGAGGAGGAGGAGGAGGAGGAGGAGGAGGAGGAGGAG
>CAUYUJ010014395.1:294191-325765 GCA_963575745.1 Prorocentrum cordatum | reverse complement strand
CCACATTTTGAAAACGACCCACCACCAATCCGCGAAGATCGTGCAAATCTTTAAAACGAATATGCACGGCGCTAAAATGAGAACCACATTTTGAACATGAACCGCCCTCGATCCGTGCAACTCTTGCCATTTTGTACGGCGAATGTACGCAGCGCTAGGGCGAGAACCACATTTATGATACCACCCGCCCCCAATCCGCGAAGATCAAAACTTGGAAACGAATGAACGCGGCGAAAAGGCGAGAGCCACATTTTGAAACCCACCCGTCCTCACTCTGTGAAAATATTGCAAATGTTTGAAGGGAGAATATGCGGCGCTAAGGCGAGAGCCATATTTTTTGAAAACCACCCACCCTCCATATGTGAAACTGTTGCCACTTTTAAAGCTTCAGAGTCATAAGCGGTGAGGAAGTCAGGCGAAACGCCCAGCCCGCCCTAAAAACTGGCCTCGGGGTGCGACAGGGAGAAGTTATCCATACGGAAGAGGAGGAGGAGGGGGAGGAGACGACGGAGGAGGAGGGCGAGGAGGAGGCGGAGGAGGCGGAGGAGGACGAGGAGGAGAGAGGAGGAGGAGACACCTGGGCACTCTACGCCCATCCACTGCCTCGCGCTTGGCGGCTCCCGCCCTGCCCCGCGAGGGAAAACGAGGAAGGGGGCGGAGAAACAAGGCGGAACCGAGCCGAGCCAGAAAGCGAGCACCGAAACGAGAAGCAGCCATGACAAATATTATACGTCAGGTTCGTGTCGTGCCGACTTTGGCGTTGGCTTCTGACACCGCGGGGATCGTTCAACCTGGAACGATCGGCCGTTTCCGAAACGTCCAAGCCGTTCCACACCAAACGATTCTGGGTCGCCCGCGGCGTCCAAAATGGAACGCCGCTGGCGGGGTCGCCGCCGGTCGACACAACACGAACCTACCATACCGAAGCGAAGCGAAACATTCCTGACCAGAACCCAAACCAGGGACACCGAAGAAGACCAGAAACGGAACCGAATCGGAGCTGGGCGGCCTCCCCACCGAACTGGAAGCACCGCAGGACGACCACAGAGAGGACCAGGGGAGACCAGGGGGAACCCTGAGACGACGGGAATGGGCAGCTACAAGGCTCGAGCTGAGTACCACAACTAGAACCTCTAGCTTCTAGCCTGGCAGACTGGACTCAATCGTAAGTCACCGCTGGAGAACAATGTGGGCGCTCCTGGAGACCATGCGGCAACATTGCGGCCATGTGAGGGGCAAGGGACGGTCCCTGAGGATTCGGCGGTGGACAAACCTCCCTTTAGTAAACCTCCCCTTAGTGAAAACGGCCTGGGACCGAAACCGACGGACCTGGACCCGCAAAAATAACGGCCGCGACGCCCTCTCGCGAACCGAAGACGGCCAATTCCTCAATCGACGTGTCAGGGTAGGAGGTCTGTCCACCCCCGAAGGATATCGGGGGCTTCTCGGGGGCCACTCTGCTCCTCGACGTAGAAGCACTCGTGAAGTGAAGGAGATGACGAGGTGGAGGAACACGCCGTGGGGCAGGGCCGAGGGGGCCAACAGAGGAGGAGGAGCAGGAGGAGGAGGAGGAGGAGGAGGAGGATCTCCATGTCCTTCTTGAGCCATGCGGGGTGGTCCTCGGCTGCACCTGTGCGCGCCTGGGCCGTGCCGGGGGGTGGTGGCGCTGTCAGATCCGGCGCTTCGCGCCGTCGGGCTCGCCGCGCCGCGGGCACCCGCCGTCGCCGACGTGGCCTGCAACCTCAGCTGGAGCGCGTTTCCGGGCGCCTGCGCACTCGCTGGGGCTCCACGTGCGGGACGAAGGAGCCGAGACACGGGCCAGGGGCTCGGGGCACACCCGCTGCCCCGCAGAGGCAGGCAAGAGCTCCGCAAGGGCTCTTTCGTGGCACCTGTGGGCCCCGAACATGAGGAGCTGGGCCGCCAGGAGGGCGAATCAAAACCTGCACGAGCCACGCCATCAACAGCATCCCATTGACTCTGAACGCTCATCGACGCTAGTCGACGCCAAAGACGGAATCGAGAGGGTATACCAGGCTCACATGCTTTGCCACCGGATCGATCCCTCCTTCGCCGTTCGGCCCCTGGGCTCCCATGCTTTGCCACCGACTCGATCCCTCCTTCGCCGTTCGCCCCCTGGGCGCCCCGCGCGTCCGCGGCGCGCCGCGGGCCCCCCCCGCCCTCCCGTGGGCAGAAGGCGCCGCGGCCGAGGCCGAGGGGGGCGGGAATCAGAGGAAGGCGCCGCGGCCGCGGCCGAGGCCTGCGATCTCGGCCTCGCGGCGGCGCTTGAGCTCCTCGTAGGGCGAGGCCTCGCCGCCACGGGGGGCAGAGGGGGAACGCACAGGGGCCGCACGCGCGCACTTGTGTATACGGACATGGCTTTTTTAGTTTGTGCGGCCAGCCTCGAACCACGAACGTTCGCTCAATGCGCACTCTCGAAACCAGCGTGGAATCATGTACGTGTACGCCCTCCCTTCGCTCCTGGGGGGGGTGGGGGCAATATCGGCGCCGGGCCCCGATGGCGAGCCCGTGAGCCCGTGGGCTGTCGGCGATCAGTGGGCGATCGGGGGTCGATGCGTCCCCCCCTCGAGCCTACAGTCGGGGCTGATTGGAGAGGACACGCGAGAGGAAAACACAAGACCCTTCCGAGGGCCACATCGCCATAGGAAGGCCGAAGGCGTGGGTCGCGAAGCACAGGACACAAGGGCACCCTTGCTTTGGCAGGGTCGGCCTACGAATCAGCCTCGACTGATCCCGTCCCCTCCCCGAGTCTTTCCCCTGTGGCGGGGCAAGCAAGGCCAGTGCGGCCCCCGCGGGGCAGGAGCCCTGCTCGCGTTTCGCGCGACCTCTCCGCAAGAGCAGCGACGTTCCCGCTCCGCGCTGCGCGACGCGCTTTCGCGCCGCCCCCCCCCTGGGGGAGAAGAGGAGGACGAGGATGAGGATGAGGAATCGCGAGCCGCGAACAGCTTCGCGCCCTCGTGGCGGTCCGTGCTCCAGCGGGGGGAAGGGCCAACATCGAATCGGAAGTCGGCTCGGATCGGCACGTGCGCCGGATTGGGCCGCGCCGGTACGGGGCCGGGGACGAATCTTCCAGCGAGGCCCCGCCGAAGCGAACAAAGTATCAGCAGACCATGTTGTCCATCAGGTTCCGCTCCCCTCCCATCCCTCCAGGGGGGCCCCAACAGAGCAAGCAAAATCTCGTCATACCATGTTGTTTGTCAAACTTCGCGCCCCTCCCACCTCTCCAGGGAGGCCCAGCCGGAGCGAGCAGGGCATCGACATACCATTCGGTTCATCAAGATTCGCGCCCCTCCCACCCTTCCACAAAGGCACCGCCAGAGCAAGGAAAGTATCAGCATGCCATGTTATGTATCAAGATTCGCACCCCTCCCACCCTTCCTGGGAAGCCCCGTCAGAGCGAGCAGGGTACTGGCATATCATGTTATTTATCAAGATGCATGCCCCTCCCACCCCTCCAAGGAAGACCCGCCAGAGCGAGCAGGGTATCGACATATACCATGACATGTATCAGGTTTTGCGCCCCTCCCATCCCTCCAGCGAGGCCCCGTCAGAGCGAGCGACATACCAAATTATGTATCAAATTTCGCGCGCCTCCAACTCATCCAAGGAACCCCGCCAGAACGAGCAGGGTATCGGCATGTCATGCCATCTACCAAATTTCGCGCCCTTCCACAAAGGCACCGCCTGAGCGAGCAGGGTATCGGCATGCCCCGCCAGAGCGAGCAGGGCTTCGCGCCGGCCCTCTCACCCCTCCAGAGAAGCCCTGCCAGAGCGAGCAGGGCATCGACATACCAGGTTATTGATCAAATTGCGCGCCCCTCCCACCCTTCCAAGGAAGCTCCGCCAGAGCGAGGTATCGGCATGCCATGTCAGGTATCAAATTTCGCGCCCCTCCCACCCCTCAAGGGGATTCTCGCCAGAGCGACCAGGGTATCGGCATACCATGTCATGTATCAAAGTTCGTGCCCCTCCCACCTCTCCAGGGGGGTCCCGCCAGAGCAAGCAGAGCATCGACACACCTAGTTATGTATTAACATTTCGTGCCCCTCCCACCCTTCCAGGGATGTCTCGCCAGAGCGAGCAGGACATCGACATACCAGGTCATTCATCAAACTTCGTACCCTTCCCACCCCTCCAGGGAGGCCCCGTCAGAGCGAGTACGGCATCCGCATGCCGTGCCATTCATCAAAATTCGCGCCCCTCCCATCCTTCCAGGAAGGCCCCGCCAAAGCGAGCAGGGTATCGGCATGCCATGCCATTCATCAAGTTCGCGATCCTCCCACCCCTCCATGGAGGCCACGCCAGAGCAAGCAGGGCATCGGCATACCATGTTATGTATCAAGTTTCGTGCCCCTCCCACCTCTCTAAGGAGGCACCGCCAGAGCGAGCAAGATATCGGCATGCCATGTTATGTATCAATTTTCGCGCCCCTCCCACCCCTCCAGGTAGGCACCGCCAGAGCGAGCAGGATATCGACATACCAAGTTCTGTATCAAGTCTCGTGCGCCTCTCACCCCTCCAGGGAAGTCCCGCCAGAACCAACATGGCATCGGCATGCCATGGTGTTTATTAGGTTCCGTGCAAGTCCCGCCAGAGACCACAGCTGGCGAGGGTGCCCTCCCCTAAGCCCGCGGCTTCATGAAACCCTAATGCGGGGAACTCCGATCGCACAATTTTGTTGTTGTAACGCAACCATGTGCTCTGTATCTGATTCCGGGACACTCGACTTGGAAATCCATACGAGGCGTATGGTTCTTGAGTGACATAAACATGCGCGCGACGACGCGCTTGTGCGCACTTCGTCCAGTTTTTTTGGCCAGGGATTCTTGACGCATGATTACTCTTGATAGACTAGTGTGCGTGCATCGTGTCTTCTGCACAGGAAGGATGGGTAACAAACCGAACCCGATGTGGCGGGGATAATCTGCATTCGCTCGTAAAAAAAATGGGGCAACATCGTATGTACATTGCACGTCTTCAGCGGGGGTCGATAGTCCCGGGAGTTCCGTTTCTAGATAAGGAAGCCCTGTGCGGTGCGATCGATGCTATTCAATCTTTGCGGTTGTGCAATCTATGTTGTGCATTCGATGTGGCGCAATGTATGGTGCGACTTCATTTTGAAAACCTTGGAATTATCAACTCCACTGCTCGCGATGATCCCACCCACCCGCAACTTGGATTGCAAACCCCATGCGGCGGCGATTGCGAGACGCGGCCGCGGTGGCGTTGACCGCTGGCCACTTCCCAGTGGGCACTTCAGTGCGAGTCGGTGACTTGGGCGGGCGCGGTATCATGGCGAAGTCGACTACGGTAGACATGATGATGATGATGATGATAGTTGCGATGATGGTGACGATGATGACGATGACGACGGCAAGGCCAATGACGGCGCCGATGCTGATCAGGCTGGTGACGATGATGGTGTCTTTGCGTCGGTGATGAAGGTTTTGGAAGGAGTTCGACATGCGCGCGCGGCCGGCGCGCGAGAGTGGCCCGAATGGCACAATCGGACCCAGGCCGGCAGAACACCCCTCAATAACACGAGGCCCTCCGTCGGGCAAAACAAACCGAACATCCAAGGGTACCCTCCCCAGGATGCACAAGAATATCCAACAAACACGTATAACACTAAGGTGCCCTCCCCTAACCGACCTCGATCTTATACCCCGGTCCGACTGTATTATCTGACAGGGATCGCCCCCCACCCCCCCCAGCACGCGCGCAAGGGCGTTCGAATGATTTCGACATGCGGCGCGAGAGGCCCGTTTGGCCATGAACATGCATTGTTTTCTTCAGGATCAGCAAGAACGCACGCAAATCTTTCTTGGAACCTGATGCTGCAAGACCGTGCTTATATATGTGTTCGGTACTCGGTGTAGAACTGTTTACGACAACATCGGTATTTGAACGATCATGGCATGCGCTCGACGGCGCGCGCGTGCACTTCGTCCCATGTGTTGCAAGGGGTTCTTGCGACAGCACGCGCGCAAAGGCGTTCGAACGATTTCGACATGCTCGCGCGAAAGGCACGTTTTGTAGCAACTGAAGAACATGTTTTGTTATACATGTATCTTCATTTATATGTGCGATTTCCTTACACACATTTGCGAGAGCAAGAGCGCAGGCTTTCTTAGAACTTCCTGTTGCAATACATGTTTTGTTATGATGGTTTCGGGCCGCTCGATTTTCAAACTCCTTACTAAGCCCACATGTTCAAAAGATTTCGGCATGCGCGCGCGACGACGCGCACGTGCACACTTCGTCCCATTTTGTGTAAGGCGATCTTGATAACTGATTGTTTTTGGTGAACGAAAGCGCGCGGATAATTTCTTTTTGCGGATGATGAGGGGGGGAAGCCCGTAAAAAGACTGCCTTGGGTGGTATGAATTCAGATTTAGGCTGGACGATGGGACACTGCACATTGCAAAAAAAAGGAGGTTCGGTAAGTCTATGGGGGAGAGGTAGATCCAAATACTCTCCCAGAGCGGAGAATGTATATATATATATATATGGTGCAATATTAATGGTTGTGCTATTGTTTATATATATATATATATATACACACATGTGTTGTACCAGATATGTGTGGTGCAATCTGTGTTGTGAGCGGTCGAAAAGCGCGCCGCTGGCGCCATTGTCCTTGTAATCTAGGTGGTGCAATCCAAATGCGGCGATGAGCAACGACTGGGCGACGACAGCGGGAACATGACCGCAAGACCGCCCACACGGCCCAGACAGTGGGCGGCGACGAGGCGGCGACGGGGCAGCGACGGAGGGAACATAGCCGCCAGACCGCCCACACGGCCCAGTTCTTTGGAAGGGATCTGAAAACCCCCTTAGGCGAGCGTTTCTTATTCGGCGTTTCGACATTGGGCGGAAGGGGAGGGAGGGGGGGGGGTCTGGCTCCGGACCTCTGCTGAGTGCGACTGCTTGCAGCAGCGCGTCCATAATTGGGGAGACTCCACCTGCTCGAAACACGGCGCCCCCCAAAACAGCCAAGATCCTACTCCATGGGGGGGAGGAGGGGGTGGGTGGGGGCCCGCGCCGACCGGCAAAAAAACAAACGAACAAACAAGAAAACGATCGCTTAGAGCAAGCACTGATTGGGGGAGGGGGAGGAGGTAGGAGGAGGAGGAGGAGAGGAGGAGGAGGAGGAGGAGGAGGGGTAGGGGGAGGGAGGAGGAGGGGAGGGGAGGAGGGGGAGGGGGAGGAGAGGAGGAGGGGGAGGAGGGGAAGGGGGAGGGGAGGGAGGAGGAGGAGGAGGAGGAGGAGGAGGAGGAGGAGGAGGTGGAGGAGGAGGAGGAGGAGGAGGAGGAGGAGGAGGAGGAGGAGGAGGAGGAGGAGCACGCTCCCCCGCGCGGGCTGTGTGGGCGGCGCCTGGGCCCCCTGCCGTGCGCAAGGGCGTCGTCGAGGACGGGCGGCCGCGGGCGCCCGCGTGGGCGCCCCGTGCGCTGGGTGGGTTTGCAGACATTTTGCAGGAGAGGAAGGAGGAGGAGAAGGAGGAGGACGGGAAGGAGGAGGAGGAGGAGGAGGAGGAGGATAAGGAGGAGGAGGGTGGGTTTGAGGAGGGGAAGGAGGAGGAGAAGGAGGAGGAGGTGGGCGCCGAGTGCTGAGCAGGGACCGACCGTCCAGGCATTCCTATAGTCCTACCACGAAAGGCTCTTAGCACCCAGGAAGGTTGTAAGAACAACAGCAATGTTCTTAGAACGTCAACCCGATGTGTGAAGACAAGACAGTCCCATCCAGAAATGTTCTAAGAACATCTCGTGGAAGCCACAAAAGGTTCTTGGTTAGAACATTGTTTTGCAGGCCTATAGGCGAGCCACGACGCTTCGCCACCGCTTGAGAGTGGGCTCCCCATGTAGAGGTCAACCAATCCACTCCCATGATAACCACCCCGACACGCGAAGCCGTGCCGCAAGCGCGCCCAACGAAGGAATCGCACAGGGCAGGGCGGTGTAGTGAACGCCCAGGGCCGTCCAGCAAAAACGCTAATCATCGGGTCCGGGTGTTTTTGTTCCTCCCTGGCCTTGATGTGAGGCCCCTCCTTCTGCCCCCCTCTCATTAATTCAAGCTGTGCGCGGCCCGCTTAGCTTCGACCGGAAGAGGTGCGCTCCTGACCCGCGGATCAACACATTTGTCCTCCCTGGACCATGCGCTGGGCAGCTCTACAGTCGAGGCGTTGACCTAAGGAACCCTAAATAAGGAACGAGGCTCCTATTTTCCATAAGTTGAATTCGATTAATCGAGAACCTAAGGAAAATTCAAGGCCACCTGCGAAACAATTAAGGAACACGGAGCCCCTCCCCAACGAAAAGGGTTCCTTCTTCAGGGCCCCGACTCTATCTCCAGCTGGTGGGCGACCGTTGGAGCCTCGTGGGCGCTGCGTGCGCGGGGCGGGCTCGCCGAAGCCTCGCCTGGCCCAATGGGCGCGCCGTGCGCGCGCCGGCTCCGCCGAGGTTTGTCGCCCGGTGGGCGGCCGTGGGCGCCGCGCGGGCGCGCCGTGCGCTGCGGGGGGGGTGCCGAAGCTGCGCCTGCGGGGCCGCCGTGGGCGCCTCGTGGGCGCCCCGTGCGCTGGCTGGGCCGGCCGAGGCTTCGCCCGGTGGGTGGCCGGTGGCGCCTCGTGGGCGCTGCGCGCTGCTTGCACCACATGGCCTACGTCACTCAAGGGGCCCAAGGACACACAAAGAAGTACACGCAAATATCGGGATTCCCTGTATTTGCCTATATTTTCTGGGTTTCTGTCTTCCCCCCCACACTTCCAATATTTTCCTATATTTTCTGGGGAATCGAGGATTAATTGTGTCTGTGTGTTTCTTTTGCTCCTGAATCACGTTGCATACCCAACCACGTTGCTCGCTTCGGACAAAGCTTGAACCGCGCAGCGTGCTCCACATAAAGCTTACATACACAACAGGGGCGCAAGAGCTCGCTGATCGGTTGAGGGAAGACTCGTCGTGTCAGTACCCATACCACGCTCGCCAGGACCCGCGGAGTAGCTGCATGTTTGAACACTAATTTCAAACGCGCTAATGTCACGAGCGCTGCAACAAAAACTTGTGCTGATGAGTTGAATTGGCCGGGACATATTGCTGTGAGTACGTGGGGCAACATGTAATACTGCACCATGTCATCAGGATGTGGGAATGGACCAATCGAACTGACAGGTCACGAACTCACTTCACGCTGCCCTACCCACAGCCAGGATCTCCCCCTAAGGTCCACATCCTCTCCTTCCTCCTCCTCCTCCTCCTCCTCCTCCTCCTCCTCCTCCTCCTCGCAGATCCCTTCGCCCAGCAGATGAGGTGTGCAAGCGGCAGCTCGAGGTCTGCAGCGGGGACCCCCCCACGGGGGTGCCGTCTCGTCGCACTGCGCGTGCAGGCTCTTCAGCACCGCCTGCACGGCGTCGAGCTCCTGTGCTCTGGTGGCTGTGCGCCCCCCCTGCTTCCCTCGAGAGCTCGCCGGGCGTCTACCAGAAAGGGCTCTGGCCTTCTCGGAAGGCGGCGCGGCTCCTCAGAGACCCTCGCCCCCTGTGAGAGATCTCCTGGGCCGAGGGCTTCTCCGATGCCGCGGGCAGCTACTCACAAGGCGCCAACCTCCTCCTCCTCCTCCTCCTCCTCCTCCTCCTCCTCCTCCTCCCCCTCCTCCTCCTCCCCCTCCTCTTCCTCCTCCTCCCCCCCGCCGCGTGCTGAGGAGCACCGCCGCGTTCCGAGAAGGCAGAGAAAGGGGGGGCGCGCCGCCGATGTTCCTCCCACTGGCAGCACTGGTCGCCTGGTCGCCAGAGGGACAATCCACAGGACTCCAAGATTCGGTCCTGGCCATCGCTTGGACGTTCATTTCATGTGCACTTGTCGATTTCGTGCGTGCATTCTTTCTTCTTTTAATGACCCAGAGTTCTCCTCGATGGTCCCCGCCGAGACAACTGCACACGTCCGAGCGACGCCAAGGGTCTTGAAGGTCCTGATCTGCGGAAGGAGGTGTACGTGGTCTGGGGAGGCCCGGTGGGGCTTCGTCGCCTCCCTCGCACCCTACCCTCTAAATCCTCATCCGTCCCTCGCCCTCCTCCCAGCTCGTCTGTGCTTGAACGCAAGTATTTTCTCCTGCTCGTCGTCTTCTTGTGATCCTCCTGGTCCTGGTCCTGCTTCTCGCTCAAGGGGCCCGATACGTGCCGATACGTGCCACGCTGAGAAGTCACGTTTTATCATGCGTGTTCAGGGCCATGCGCAAGCCTGAGCATGGCATGGGCTGGAATCCCTGGCGCGTGGTCGCCAACTTCCCGCCTGCCACATTCGCGAATGGGGTCGCAGCTCCCCCCACACATTCGCAACTATGTTTGTCACCTGAGTTCCTGTACGACCCGATGCAAGTCGAATGTGGGCAAAAATTCTGCGGCGGCGCGCCGATCTGCCCAAGGCGGGATCAAATTGAGCACGCGCCCGCGTCCATCAGGAGGCGGCGGACAGGGAAGAGGATGGGTATACCCTGCGAAATGCATAAGACATCATGGGCTAAGAAATTCATAGTCTCAGAACGTGAATAAAAACAACAACATTTCTATTAAAATCTTAAGATTTACATTGAAACGTTACGAATAATCGAGACTCTGGCCGAAAACTTCAGTTTTCTTAAGCATCGCCTAAGGTGTAGGAGGGGGAGGGAAGGAGGAGGAGGGTGAGGACGGGGAGGCGAAGCAGGAGGGAGAGGCGGCGGAGGAGGAGGCGGGAGGGGAGGAAGCGGAGGGGGCGAGAGGGTGGGGGGGGGGGGACGAGGAGGAGGGGAAGGGGGGAGGTGGGGGAGGAGGAAGGGAAGAAAGTGGACGGGGAGGCGGAGGAAGAGGGGAAGGCGGAAGAAGAGGGGGAGGCGGAAAATGATGGGGAACACAAATCCGAGATTCATTTGTTTTCAACGAGGGGTCCCCGGAAATCCAGACCGTTTCCTCAAAGCCAACTGTTCATACACAACTGTTGTTTTACAATTCCGGGGCCCAACGAAGAACGAGTTCAATCCCCGGCAGAAGCGTTCAATGCCCGGCAAAAAAAATCAAACCCCATACGAACGTTCAATTCCTGGCGGACAGGTTCAATCCGGTGCATCCGCCCTAATGAATGTCAAAGCCAGAAGAGCCGAACTCATAATGCCCATGCGAATCCTCAAAATAACAACATTAACATTTGGGGACAGCTCGTGCCAGGGATTGAACCCTTCTGGGGTTCTATATATTGTCATCCTCATTGCAGTGGTCTTAATGGAATTGATTGTAGTTCCTTCCAATTGGAATCAACTTGGGTTCCTTACAGGATCCAGAACCATCCGATTAGAATGCCACAGTATTCCTCTCGAAGGGAATTCGAACTCCACTCGATCGGGTTCCGATTGGGATCCTGTTGGCACCCAAACGGGTCACTTCCTGTTGGCTACCTATTCGCATCCAATTGGAAGCCCATTGAAATCCAAAACTCCCTTGTCATGGGAGTCCCAGAAGAAACCACGTGAAGTCTGGGAACATGTCTTGCCGGGGATTGGACCATTCTGGGGTTCTATATACTGTCATCCTCATCCAAGAAGATGAATTCCTCTTCAATTTCTATTGCGTATGTTCCTTCAGGACTTCTATTGCGAATCAGAAGCATAGTCACCCATTGAATCCCGTTGGGCTCCTAATGGGATCCTATGGGATACAATCGGATTCTAAGCGATTCGGATACTATTGGGACCCAAGTGGTTTCTTATTTAGACTCGATTGAATCATTAATATGTATTCCTGTTGGGCTCCCGTTGAACTTGTCCACGTGCTACCATTGGCAACCGCACATTTGTGTGCTGTGCTGATGCCGCAGGCACTGCAGAGAGGGATCCAAGAGGCCCCCCTAGTGTTGCTGACTTGTGTTGAGCTGGACTCTATGATGGTATCGAACGACGTGGTCTAGCCACACCTGGTGGATCCTCGTATGCCATCGTAGATTTACACTGTCTCTCAGCACAACTCTGCTGTTCCAGCTCACGTCTATGTGTTGCGTAACATTGAAGTAATGTGGCCTCTTGCCATTGTTATCAACACACTGCAAGCTTTCAGGCACAACACACTGGAAATGACTCCTGGGAAACGACGGTGTCTTGATTGATTTCTCGTACAACATGTCCGATGCAGGTGGTGTGTCTAGTTTACATATTTACATATATGTCTACTAGAACCACGGGCGCGCTACGCGCGCCCTTTGATTCAAACCGACTCTGAAGACGTTGCTTTTAAGTCGAAGTTTGCTCCAAGAACACGCCGATGAGCGGAGACAGAGGGCCCTGGATAGGGCCCCAAGTAGCCCCACGATATGCTTCCAAAGCCTCGCTTGGGCTCTGTGGACGGGTGTGGTGCCGTCTACACGGGCCACGGAACGCGTCAGAGGGCTCCCAGACCATCGCGGAAACTCTTGGACGCATGTTGGCGGGGGCTGTCTCTGCTGCACCGTGAGGCCGTTTCGGAGCCCATCGTGGGCCTCCCTGGTGCTTTCTTGTTGGACCTTTCCTCATACTGGACCTTTCCTCATACTATACTGGTCCTCCTCCTCCTCCTCCTCCTCCTCCTCCTCAGAGGCGTCCAAAGTAGGGAGGAGGAGGAGGAGGAGGAGGAGGAGGAGGAGGAGGAGGAGGAGGAGGACGGGGCTCTCGCTGGACCCTTCCTCATACTCTCTATGACCAATGCCGTGGCGCTGTGCAGGGGCCGACAACACGGAGGCGCCCTGCCTTTCGCAGGGCACGGGCTCGGACTTCGCTCCTCTGAGCTCTCTGGCGAAACCCACGGCTTCCTCTGAAGATCTGGCTCGTCCTTCTCCTCGCGCCGCTGCCCTGGGACTCCTTCCCTCGCGTCGCTGTGCGTCGCTTCCGTCTTTCCTTCTCCTCCTCCTCGGGATCGCCTGCGCACTCATTCACATCGATCAGCGCCCCCGCCGCGCGAAACGCGTTGCCGAGAAGTGGCCACGGTTGCGGAACCAACGCGCAAAATTCCTGTGAACGCCCACGTGGAAAAACAACGGGCGACGATCCTCACCGTGAGGCCGTCTCTGGCGATCCGCCGGCCGCGTGAACTGGTGCTGCGCGCCGCGCCCCAATGGCGGGCAGATCCGAGCGCGTCGGGGGGCGGGGGGGGCGAAGGGCGAGGCCGCCGGGGCGGCGCAGAAGCCGAAGCCGTGGGGCGCCCCCAGAGCGTCTTCGACGAGGCCTCTGGAAAGCACCCTGGGGAACGTCGCGAGGGCTGGAGCTGCAGGTGCTCTCGCGGTTGCTCGGGCGACCCTGGGGCGTCTTCGCCAGTCGAAGGGCGCGGTTCGGGGCTGCTGGGGCCACACTTCAAGCATCCTCGCTTGCAAGACTCCCGAGGCCTGTGCGGTCTCTTGGGGTCGATTTTGTGGGTCATGCGTGCTTCCTAGGGCGTTTCTGGGAGGGCTGCTGGGGGGCTCCTCAGTAAGCGGGCCCCACAAGAATGGAGGCCGGCCACGCTGGAGCGCCAGAAGGTACGGCAGGTTCGTGCGGCGTCGGCGCGCGCAAAGGTTTTTGACACCGCGTCGATCGTTCAACCTTGAATCGATCGCGGCCCCGATCGTTCAAGGTTGGATTCCGTCGGGCCCAATTGCGTTATCGTGTCCCTCGGCGCTTCCACGTCGCAGAATTCAACCTGGAACGCCTTCGCAGGCGTCGCCGGCGCGCCAACGCCGCGCGAACCTACCGTACAGGATTGGTCTCCGTGGCAGCAGGCGCGAGAGTGTTCTGCATCGCGCAAAATGGACGAAGAGGGCGCAACGAGGGGAAACCAGGAGATAATTGGTGCCAGTGCGGTGGACGTGTTACACTGGGCGCACAACACAACACCATTATTCAAGAAACTGTCTCCCAAACTTTGCATGTCCTCCTTGGTGCCGTTCTGGGGCCATGTGGGCCGTCGCGGGGTCGTCACTAGGACTGTCTTGCAGCCTCTCGGGGCCACCTCAGGCATTTTTGTTCCTAGCAACAACGCTCACCTGGTGAAGAAAACGTCTCGTCTTACAGCTTGAAATTCAGGCTTCGAACCACAATCCCCACGCAAACACAAAGATACGAGAAGGGGGCAAACAACGTGATGCTTCCAGCCAAATACGCGAGCGCGCTGCATACGTAACGTCAAATATGTCAGCCTGAATATTCAGCTTCGAGCCATGAAACTTCACACAAACATTTACATACGCGGGCTTCAATCGGATGCCAGGCGACCATTCGGACGAGGAGGCCTTCAGGCAGTGGCGCACAAAGGACGCGGCATGCGCTTTCAAGTCATCAAAATTGCGACGACGCCGACATCCAAAGACTTCGGTGGGAGACACATGGCGTCGATCCCAACACGCAAGAGCCTTTGACCTCGTGGCCAAAGGCCCGCAGAATCCTCGTCCTCTCGCTCCATTGGCAACGAGGCTTCCAGCCTGGAGTGTCAGAGTACGGCATAGCGCACCGCATGCTCTTCCTGCCTGGATCTTGTGCTTTTGGCCTGGAAATGCGGCAGGGACCTCCACTTCACACAAGTATTACAACTGGATCAATGGGTATCCAGAATTTCCAAATCACGGCTATACTTCGAACGGCACGGGGCAGGGGTCATGGCCTTCGGCCGGTACCTTGGCTTGGGTACCCGACGACGCGTATTCAACGATAGGTGTGACCCAAGCTACCCCGACGTTCTTTTGCCGGCCCACCCTTGCGAAACTGAACATGGGCCTGCCATACTATCCCACCCATGACGCCTGCAAAGGCCAAGCCTTGCGCCAATGGGCGACGACACCTGAACCCTGTCATGTAAAATAGAAGGCATGCGAGTCACGCTCCGCAAACTAGTCTAAGCTACAGGAAGTCACAGTTGAGCGCGTTTTGGCGCTTTGTTTAGCAGCATGCTGCCGAGCAGCGAGCTGGGCTCACAACAGTTCGAGCCGTCGAAATCGCGAGCCTAAATCACGCTGGGTTTTCCGCGGCTTTCTCGTGGCTCGCCTCCTGCAGCGCAGCACGCTGGCTCTTGCTTTCCAGCAGCATGCTGTCAAATGGCGACGAAGGTTCGCTGCAGATCTCCGAGGTGGGCTCGGCACAAACGGAGGCCACGCCCTGGCCCGCCTCCGACAGCACGCCCTCGACGGACGCAGGACTCTCCCCCCCTCGGCCGACGTGGTGCACGCCACCCGGGGCGCACGCAACCGGTGCTCACCTTGGCTTGGCGTGAACGCTGCGCTGCCCTCGTCTGCCGCCAGCGGGAAGACGAATCTGGTCGTCAAGATGCAATCTCGGGTCGGGCGAAAGGGGGGGATAGCAAAGGGGGGGTTTGAGAATCAGCTCACGTAGCTGATTTTCCCAGCGCCTCCCGGCGCCGGAGGCGGCCATGTATCGAGGAATGGGCCCCTCGGTGGGGCCGAAACCAGCTGCATGCAGTAAATTTCGTAACCCCCCCTTTCCCAATCCCCCCCTTTCGCCCGGCCCGACAATCCAGGAGCCAATGACATGCTCAAAAGGGCAGGCTGGAGATTGCGGTGCACGTCCCCAGAATTTCGCAAGATGGCAACGCGCCGTGCCAACGCTCTGTGAAGCAAAAACGGTTTGAGCCAAAATGGCTGCCGAGGGCCACCTCAGGCATTCTTGGGCTCTCCTGGAGCCGTCCTGGAATCTTCTTGAATCACCTCGGGGCCCTCTTGGTACGCTCTGAGCCGTCTTGCGTTCCTCCAGAGGCGCTCTTCGATCTTCCCTGGACCAGAGACATGCTGTGCCATGCGGGGGAAAGGAAGGCCTCAGTGGTCGAGACCTCCCTGTCGGCTTGGGAGCGGCCCCCGTATCGGCCGGACGTGGCATGAAAACCGGCTTGCAGGTAATACATCTGGTTGTCGACTGCGTGATGATGACTTCTTGCTCGACATGAATGAAGGGGCCTGGGACACACAAATAAATACACACAAATAGCAAGATTCCCAATAGTTTCTCATATTTTCTGGATTTGTGTCTTCCCCCCCACTTCCCATATTTTCCCATACTTTCTGGGGAATCGACGATTCATTGTGTCTGCGTGTTTTTTCCCCTCCTGATTCTTGCTCGACGTGAACCTGGACCTGCCTCCTCGCTCTGGTGATGCGCAAAACTCGGGGGCGCGCAAGCACGGATTGGCGATCCACGGACTTGGCGCGCGGTCGCCAAATCCATGCATCGGGGGAGGTGCCCTTCCCAACATGCGGCCGGTGCCGACGCGCTCGGCGGCGGAGATCCGCGGTCTCACATTGGAAACGGGACCAGTTGCGAATCCGCGCCCCCTGATTCTTGCCTGATTCTTGCTCGACATGAATATGGACCGCGATTCTTGCCTGATTCTTGCCTGATTCTTGCTCGACATGTTTGCGATCGCCTGATTCTTGCTCGACATGAATGTGGACCTGCCACGCCACCTCGCTCTGGCGATGCGGAAAACCTCATCGCGGATACATGTTTGCTCGCGGGCATACGTTTAGTTCGGGCATGTCCTCCTACAGGCGGATTTTGGACGAAACATCAAAAATACACCCAATAATACCCCAAATTAGTCAAAACATACTAGACAAAATCGTCTCCAGACTATTTTTTTTAACTATTTTCGAATATTCCCTCTGTAGAGGGACACGCCCGACTTAAGCCTGGCAAGCTGCGCGGACGGCGGCAGCGAACAGCGCAGCACCATCCACGGACATGGCTCCTATGCGGTGCCTACCGTGGCTTTCGAGAGAAAGAAAACACGCCCATATCGAATGCGTGTTGAGGCGGGTCCACCCCCCCCGGCCCCGATCTCAAAGTTCGGGGCGGTCGACGCGGGTGAAGGGGCCCCAGGACACACAAATAAATACACACAAATAAAAATATTCCCGATGTTTTCCCATATTTTCTGGGTTTCTGTCTTCCCGCCCACTTCCCACATTTTCCCATATTTTCTGGGAAATCGAGGATTCAATTGTGTCTGTGTGTCTCTTTTCCTCCTGAGCGGGGGGAGCGCGACCCGCTCCGACCTTCTGGACCTCGGCGCTGCTCGCAGGAACGCGAGCAGGGCGCACGGGGGGGCCTGGTGCCTCCCCGGGTGCCCACGGGGGGGCCCCGGGCCTGGCGCCGGCGCCGGTGCGCTCCCCCAAAACGCTGCCCACGGCGTCCACAACGGCAGAGGTGGCAGGTCCACATCCGTGTCGGGCAAGAAGTCAGCATCACGCAGTCGACAGCCAAATGTACGATCTAGGGCTAGCGGGCGAAGAGCGGTATAGCATAATTTTTTCGCTGTCGGGGGCGCCTGTCCCGAGGCGGCTGAAAAGTTTATACCCTTACGGTGGCACGCCAAACTATAAACTTTCCCGTCGCCCTGGGGCGGCGCCCCCGGCGACGGAAAAGTTTACTTTATACCGTTCTTCGCCCGCTAAAAAATACTGAACACTCCCCCTCCCCAAAAAAAACTCAAAGTTGGCACGCGCGGGGGAGACTGCGGTCGAGGTGCAACTCATCAGACCCACTGCCAGCTTTGAACACTCGGGGGAGGGGGAGGCGTTGACAGATGAATGTGGCATGTGTGTTCGCTAATTTTTTCCGAGGCCTGCAATTCAGGTAGTGGCAGCTGGAATGTCAGCTGGCGCGCACACTGTGGAAGATTTGGCTGCGAATTGGGCGGGGGAGGGCCCCAGCGCGCAGAGGGGCCGATAAACCTCCTTCCTCCTGCGCGGCAACCTCGTTCGGTTTTCGGTGTCTGCCTGCCCCCATCCCCGCTGCCCCAAAGGCAAAACTCTTACCGCGGCCGTCCCCATTGGAATCTCGACGGCCTCCGCCTTCCTTTTTCGGCTCCCAGGCTCGGGAAGGCTGTTTGAAGGGTGAGCACGACCCCCTTGTGGTCGAGGCCGGTGTGGCACTTCCCCGAACCTCCCCTGGAACCCACCTTAAGCCCCCCTATCAAGGGGATGCAAATCGTTTTTCTTTTTTTTTTTTTTTCCGGGGAGGGGGTTCCCCGACCCAAAGTGGAGGGGATTGTTTGGCGGGGTTTTGAAAGGGTTCTGGGGTGCCCAAATAGAAAACATGACAATAATTCCCCTCCCAAAATCAGATGGCCAGATCTTGCCACTCGGAAGCGTGCGCAGCGGCGGCTGGAGGGAGGAGGGGGGCAGAAGATGAGGGAGGCGGTGACTGCAGCGGCGAATCTGGATCGCAAATCAGCACGAGGGAGCGCCTTGCGGCACCAGAGAAGAGCAAGGTTCACATGGCGCCCCCCCGCCAATGTCGGCACGCACCTCACACGGATCGTGCTCCTCGTTCCTCCTGCATGCTCTTCCTTTTTTGCTCCTTCACCTCCCCCCTCCTCCGCTCCTTCCTACTGGCGCGTTTCCAAGTGTATTGTCTTGTCCTGTCTTGTGAATAACATCCTGGATCGTGCGGACAGGGATGTTTCAGGTTCCCCCCGTCTGCGTCGGCCGTCAACTTGCTTTGCATTTAGCCACGTTCAGCCACGAATTAGCCACGGCTTGGCATTGGCTCAAAAACGAATAGCAATGTTCAGGCATTCTCCGCTTAGACGCGGAACTTATTAAGCCACGGTCATATATCTACACATGCTTCGCCACTCGCAAACCATGCCAGAACGATCACCATGCGCGGCTAGTCTTTGCTGAAATCCTATGATTTAAATTGTGCACAGTATTGAGGCGAGAGCAACGTCCCTGCCATTCGCGGCTAAAAAATAGCCGCGTCTTCCGCTCCTGGTGTTCCTAGCGCTCCCGATGCTCCAGGCGCCCCTGACGCTCCCGACTCTCCCTGTTTTTCCTGACGCCCCTGACGCTCCCGATGCTCCCTGACGCTCCCGACGCTCCCGACGTTCCCAACGCTCCCGACGCTCCTGACGCCACCGACGCTCCCGACGCTCCTGACACTCCTGACGCTCCTGACGCTCCCGACGCTCCCGACGCTCCCGACGCTCCCGACGCTGCCGACGCTGCTGACGCCCCTGACGCTCCTGACGCTGCGGGGCTTTAGGAGCTTCAGAAGCTTCGACCTGATGCTCCTGACGCCTCTGACGCTGCGGAGCTTCAGAAGCTTCGGAGGGCTGCTGGCACCCGATGCCCCGTCCATCCGACAAATGCAGAAGCCTCCCGCCGTAGGAGCTTCAGAAGCTTCGACCTGAGGCTCCTGACGCCTCTGACGCTGCGGAGATTCAGGAGCTTCGGAGGGCTGGTGGCACCCGATGCCCCGTCCATCCGACAAATGCACCGTGATTTCTGCACGACGCGAACACGTCTCGCACTCGGCGCGTCCGGCCCGGCCCGCCACGCGGTCCTTCTGAACGCCCGAGCGGTCCGTCTTGCCCTCGGCCGTCTCCTTGTCGCGGTTGTTGGCCTCCTGGCGCGAGCCGGGAGGCGACGACGAGCCCCCCCCCCCCCCCCTGTGCAGGTGGCAGAGGAGCCCGTGGCGCCTCCGGCGGGGCATCTCGCACACCCAACACCGAGGGCGGCGTCACACCACCGCGGGACGGTGGCCGCGAGTGCTCGGCATTCCTCCTGCTCCTCCTGCTTTCTTGCGGGCGACTGTCCTCGGTCAGCGCAGCCACGGGCGGAGCCGAACAAGGCAGGGCTGTTCAGAAAACGCCCGATGTGCAGGGTTACGGGGTTCTCTCCTCCCTTGGCGTGATGCTCCGGGAAAACTCCGAAACAATTTCAAGGCTGGCCCAAAGAGGTCCGGCGGGGCACCAAGATGAGGGAGGAAACGGGGGGAAGGAGGAGACGGGAACCGAGGAGGGAAAATAATCACGAGGACAACTTGAAGGGGGCGCCGGCGGCAAGGAGGAGGAGGAGGAGGATCGTCCAAATCCGAAGTGGCGCAAATACAAACCTATCCACGGGAATGAACAATCATGTGTTAACCAGTCTGGGCCCCGAACTGTGGATGTTAGCCATGTGTGCTATGCGATTTACTTGCTGTCACCAACGCGGTACAATATATGTGGTGCAATCTACGTGGTGCAATTAACTTCTCTTCGCAGTGAGTTGTCCACTCCACTGCTCGCGCAAACATCCCACCCACCCACCCGCAACTTGGTTTGCAAAATCTCTTAAGACCGTGACGGTGGGTACCAAATGGCACTTGGCAACGACAGCGACGCCGACGACGACAGCGACAACGACGACGACGACGCCGACAACGACTACGACGACACCGACGACGTCTCCAACGACTTTCGACGACGCCGACACGACGACGACGCCGACGACGACGACGACGCGACGACGACGACGACGACGACGACGCGACGGCGACGACAATGACGACACCGACGACGACGACGACGTCAACGACGCCGACGACGGACGACGACGACGGCGACGACGACGACGACGCCGACGTCGACGACGACGAAGACGACGACGCCGACGCCGCGACGACGAAGACGACGACGACGTCGCCAACGAAGACGACGACGAGGGAGGAGGGAGGACGACGACGGCGACAACGACGACAACGACGACAACGACGAGGGAGGAGGGAGGACGGCGACGACGCGAACGACGAAGAAGGAGGAAGGACGGCGACGCCGACGACGACAACGACGAGGGAGGAGGGAAGACGACGACGACGACGACGACGACGACGGCGACGAAATAGGAGGGGCGACGACGAGACGCCGACGACGACGAGGGAGGAGGAGGAAAGACGACCACGGCGACAACTACGACGGAAACGACCACGACGCAAAAGAGGACGACGACGACGAACACGAGGAAAGACAAAGGACGACGTAGGCGACGACGACGACGACGACGCGGGAGGAGGGAGGACGGCGACGACGACGACGATGACGACGCAAGAGCGCGCGCGCACGCTTTTGTTGAAAATCCGTGTTGCGAAACCTGGTATGTTTGTAGGTTTTTTGGACACACGATTTTGAAATCCTTCCGACACCGATGGGTTTTGAAGGTTTTCGGGGTGCTCGCGCGACGACGCGCGCGTCTGCACTTCGTCCCATTTTGTGCAGAGGATTCTCGCGACGGCACGCGCGCAAAGGGCGTTCGAAAGATTTCGGCATGCGCGTGCGCGAAGCCCGTTTGGTAGCATTTCGTGAAAACCTTGAAAAACCTATAGTTTCTTACAATTTCACAAGAGTTCGCGCATAAGTTGTTTTAGCAACTCAGTGTTGCGAAACCCTGTGCTTTTGTATGTTTTTTGTTGGAGCTCGATTGCGAACTCCTTCTGGCACCTAACGTTTTTGAAGGATTTCGGCATGCGCGCGCGACGGCGCGCGCGTGTGCACTTCGCCCTTGTTTTGCAAGGGATTCGTGAAAACAAATCCATTGCTACAGCAGACAATGCCCCCGCGTATTGTTTTTATAAGGGAACCTCAAGGGGACCGATCCTGGCCCCCTGGGACAACTCATAGTTAGAATGGGCATGCGGTCATAATCGTATATGGTTACATACCCGAAAAGGGGAACGGATAACGCCAGGGGGGGTGGAGCATATTTTTTTAGAAGGGAGAATTGAACTTTAATATCAAATCTACACATTTCAGATTCTCGAAAACACCCCGCCCACCCACCAGCAAATTGGTTGGCAAAGCTCTGGTACATCTTAGCGGCCGCGCCAACCCAAGCACGCGCGCGCAGCGGCACGTAGTTTGGCGCGACCGACGCGGCCGCGGTGGCGCTGACCGCTGGGCGCACCCCAGCGGGCAAAATCAGTGCGAATCGGCGTCTCGGGCGGGCGCGGTATCGTGGCAACGTCAACAACGGTAGACATGATGATGCTAGTAAGGACGCTGGTGGTGGAATTGGCAACGATGGACGCACGGCCAGTGACGGCGCCGATGGTGATCACTCCGACGACGATGACGACACCCTCGCGTCGGCGATGCAGTTTTTGGAAGGAGTTCGACACGTGCGCGCGCGGCCGCCGCGCGAGTGGCCCGCATGGTACTATTTGAAACGGATCGTGCCCCCCCCCCCCTCCCCCAACTCGCGCGCAAAAGGGCGTGGGCATGCGGCGCGAGGGGCCGGTTTGGCTGCCTTCCATGAAACGGTTGAAAACCTACGCTTCTCATAAAAATACGCCAGGGCGCGAGTGCAGGTTGTTTTGAACAATGGTGTTGCGAAACCAGTTGTATCACTAATGGTGATAATTCTACACACTGTTTCGGCACACTCGGTTGTGACACCCGTGCGAAACCTAACGATTTCAATGCCTGCGGCATGCGCGCGCGACGACGCGCGCACGTGCAATTCGCCCTGTTTTTGTTTCTATGTATGTATGTATGTATGTATGTATGTATGTATGTATGTATGTATGTATATATACGTGTGTATACATATACACATATACATATATACATATGTATATATATACATATATATATATATATATATATGTTTGTATGTACATATATATATATATATGTATATATATATATATGTATACACAAAATATTCATGCGACGGCACGCGCGCAGGGGCGTTCGAATGATTTCGCCACGCACGCGCCCGAAGCCTATTTGGTAACGTTTGTTGGCAAACCTGAGAAACAACAAACTTATGGTTTTCTTAAGAACTCGCAAGGGCGCGAGCGCAAGCGTTGTTTTGTTTGAGAATCTGGGTTGCGAGCCCCTTTGTCCTTATATTTTCCGCACTCGATTTTGAACTCCAGGCAAAAGATGGTTGGGGGGCGTCGATGCCGCTTCCCCTGGGACGTTATGACATTTTTATTTAAAATGGACGATGGGGCAGAATCATCTGAACATGACGATGCGAGAATTGAAACCGATAGCCCTATCTGTAGAAAGGAGAACTTACTTCTGGAAATCGCACTTGTCAACTCCACTGCTCACGCAATCATCCCATACGCCACCCGCAGCGTTTTTTTTTGGGGGGGGAACCATGCTGCGGCAATTGCGGTGAGTGGTTGGCGTTGACTGGCGCCTCTCTGCGGCCGCGCTGGCCCCCGCCTGCCCGCGCGCAGCGGCCAGCTGGTTTGGTGCGACCGACGGCGCTGACCTCTCTGAGCAGTTCCCAGCAGGCACTTCAGTGCGAATCGGCCACTTGGGCGGGCACGGTATCGCGGCAACGTCGACGACGGTAGACGCGACGATGATAGCGGCGACGCTGGCGACGGTGATGATAGCGGCGACGGCGCGGCCAGTGACGGCGCCGACGTTGATCGCACAGACGACGATGACGGCGCCGTCGCGTCGGCGATGACGGTTCCGGAAGGAGTTCGACGCGCGCGCGCGGCCGACGCGCGAGGGTGGCCCGCGCGGTGTCATTTGACGCAGATCGCGCCCCCCCCCCCAGCACGCGAGCAACAGCGCTCGGATGATGTCGACGCGCGGCGCGGAAGGCCCGTCTGACCGTATGTAAATCAAAATTGCGTAACATTCAACGGTGTTTGAAAAATTCGTAAGATCGCGAACACATTTGTTTTGAACGCCAGTGCTGGAAAACCATGTGATTCTTACATGTTTTCGGGCCACTCGGTTGGTTAATCCTTGCGAAACCATTGGCCATCGAAAGATTACGGCGCGCGCGCGACGACGCCGCGCGCGCCCTTCGCCCCAACTCTTGAAACGGATTCTTGCGACAGCGCGCGCGCAGGAGCTTTCAACCGATTTTGACATGCGCGCGCGACAGGCGCACTTGGTAACATTTTAGTAACATGTTGAGCAAACTTAGTTTTCTTGGAATCGCAAGACTACTTAATCACCACAACATGGGGATACGGCGTTGTGACTGAAACGGGCCTTGCGGTCAGTCTCGGCTCAGGGGACCTAGCCAACCGTGCCCATCCTGTTATCTCCAGGGTCCGTCGACAGCAATTCTAAAACATCTCGCGGCATCTCGGGCCCAATTTTACGGGCAGAAACTGAGCGCGTTTCTTTGCCTATCACTACGTGATGGCGGACTTCCTGGAAACTTCCCGTCGTCCTTGGGACCTTCTGGGCTAAGTCGGCCCCGATCTTATGGTTTGCACTACATCAGTGCGGACCCTGCGCCATCCCCCCAGCCTTGCCACTACAACATCCTGATTTGCATGGTAGACGCGGGTCCCAGAGCTTTGCCAGGGCGCGTTCTGGCCAAAATGTCTATTAAAAAAAGGGCTCGGTGACGGCGACGAAAAATCTCCTTGGATGCCCCAAAATGCGATGACTGAATTTACATCCACTGCCTGGGGACACGCGATGCGTATGTCTGTTGCCTTCTGGAGTCTTGGGGCATCGGTTCCCGTAACGACGACTATGTAAAATTCTGGCCTCGGACAACCAAAACACATCCCAGTCCTAGATCTTATGGTGAACCCTCGAGCCAACACTTCATTTTCCAGCTGAAATGGCCTCGAGCCAGCTCCACAATTCTCTCTAAAGGCCTTCAAAGGGTTCCCAGTTCGAAATACCTACATAGGCCTTGACGTTCGACTTCTGTCGTCGTTGTCGCCTCTTTGTTTGTCCCCAGTACTGTTTCTCTTCCTCCTTTCCCTCCTCCTCCTCCTCCTCCTCATCCTTCTCCTCCACTTTCCCCCGCCTTCTCTTTCTTTTCATTGCAGTAGGCTGAGGTGTGCTCACCGCCGCTGTGCAAAATACTCAGATCTCGGATCTGAAAGCGCACACACCATAAAACACTCGAATAAAATCGACCTGCCGACGCTGCAGGGCGAGGCCAGTTTAGTGCGAACCCTCTTCATGATGCTCCTTCTCCTCCGCCTGTTCTTCTTCATCATCCGCCCTCCGTCCTCCTGTTCATCCGCTTCCTCCTCCTCCTCCTCCTCTCGCAACAGGTCCGCGAAGACGGACGTGGCTCGTTCCTGGACTGACTGCTTATCTACATTCCTGATCAGGGCAACTCGCATGGTGATTGTGATGGGATGGGCAAGCGGGGACACGCAAGACGTCAATAATTCCGGCCCGAACAACGAAATAACAAACACATCTCGACCCTAGATCTTCATTCTCGACCCTCGATTCAACAATATAGACCCTCACTGATGACGGCAACTCCTTCTCCTCCCCCTCCATCCCGCTCCGGCACCGTGCGCCCGACACGACTGGGCCCCGACCGGCGAGAGGGGTTTCCTGGCTTTTGTACTTCACGTCCTGGGCAGGAGGGGCAAGGAAGCATCACCCTTGCCAGTCTCTGTGGTGCTCGTCGTCGTCGCCGTCGTCACCGCCGTCGCCGTGGTCGTCGCCGTATGCGTCGCCGTCGCCGTCGCCGACGCTGTCGCCGTCGCCTTTGCAATCGCCGTCGCCGTCACCGTCGCCGCCGTCCTCCTCCGCCTCCTCCTCCTCCTCCTCCTCCCTCCTTTCCTCCTCCTCCTCCTCCTCCTCCTCCTCCTCCTCCTCCCCTCGCCTCCTCCTCCTCCCCCTCCCCCTCCTCCTCCTCCTCCTCCTCCTCCTCCTCCTCCTCCTCCTCCTCCTCCTCCTCCTCCTCCTCTTCCTCCTCCTTTGGGCTCAGGCCATGTTGACTCGCGCGCGCTCGGCAGTCCCAGCAATTACTTCCAACGTGCACGTGACATGGCCAGCAATTCGCAGTGGCTTAAGCGACAGCGATGGGTGCGGGTCGACGGTGCGCCGCAGGATACTTGCAGTGGCTTCCATGATATCGATAGGTAACCGCAAGAGATCTTCACCCCCCTAGAAAGGGCGAATGATGGTACTTGCCTGGGGCAAATTGAAGGTTCCCGAGACCTCGCAATATCCGGTAAATGACTATTCCGCCGCAGCCGTCGCCGTCGCCGTCGTCGCCGCCGCCGTCGTCGTTGCCTTGTTTTATATTCACAATTACTTAATGCTCCCACTCTGGGCCGCTGCTAAGTCGTCAGAAGCGGGACCGCGCGCGAGCGCCTTCCGCTCGCGAGGTGGGGCCGCGTTCGAATCACAATGCCAAATCGTGCCGCAATTGATCCTTATGTTGCGGGAGGAAGGGGGGATCAAGCGGGCCCGCCATGGCAACCTTGACTAATACACCCTCTGTTCCGCTCATTCCTTTTCATAACCTGCCCCCACTCTGGCACCCAACCCCTAGCCAACCGATGGCAACCCAACACGGGTGGTCCCATCATACTGGTCATAAAGCATTGCAACATTCCCAAGTGTCTTCATCGCAGGCATCCTGAAGTCCATGCTGCGCAATGCGTGGTAAAAAAAAGAGTGGTCGCCCATCCCGCGTGACAGGCCGACATGTAGTTTTCGCCTCGGCGCCGCGCCCCCGCTGTTTTGAAGAATTGAATTCTGGCTTGGGCGCGGGGACAATTTTTCGCACGCGGTTACGTCGACGCGCGAACGGACAAACATGTCGCTGACGAATACATCGCTCTCGCTTCAACGACGTGTAGATGTCGCGTGAAAATGGGGCCCCCACCCACCCGTCGACGCGGCGCATACGTTTTACTCATTATGTTTTTTTTGGGGCCCACACAAGTGGGCGATTCATCGCCCTCGCACAAGTTCCATACGCATGTGGGCCGAAAGTGGCATTCCAGGGCGGGAACGGCGCACGGCTCCTGGCCTGGCGAAGTGCAGACCTCGCCAAAGCGCCGCACACGTTGCAGGTGATCGCGGCAGCGAATGTCAGCGCCCTGCGCATGTTTCGTGTTCGCCGCGTCCATCATCAGTTGTGCCGTTCCTGCCCCTGCGCGGCCCGCGAAGTGTTCTTCTCGCCGAGCCGTCGGCAGCGGGCAACGCGTGAATTTCCTCAGTGAACGGGGACCGACCATCCTGGCATTCGTATAGGCCTACCACGAATTGGCGCGTGAGACATTCGGCTGTCCCCCTCCTCCGTTCCCCTTCCTCCGGGGTTCAAAAAGGCGTTTTGAAGGTGGGTGGGATTGGGAGGGGGGGGTCCTGGGCTCCCGGGGGGATCCAACGCACCCCTTGGGCTTGAACCTCCGAATCTACACCCCGCGCCTTCCAAGACACTCAGGATGCCACTTCAACTGGCCTCCGATACGCCAAACAGAAATCCGCTGACCCCTTGGGCATCATCGGCGTGTGAGATGCTTCCCCCTCCCCAAACCCCTCCCCCCAGACCTGGTCCAGTCGATTTGGAGGGGGGGGCCGTCCGGCCAAAGCTCACCAGGGGGGTCCGGTCCTTCCCGGGCTCCTTTTGGAGGTCCACGACAGCTTCTGGGGCCGCCCAAGAGGCCCCCAAGACGGTCCAAGAGGGCCCCGAGACGCCGAAAGATCGTTCCAAGACGCCTAACTTGGGCCGAAAGATCGTTCCAAGACGCCTAACATAGGCCGAAGACGGCCCAAGAGGCCACCAAGACGTTTCAAGAGGCCTCCCAGGAGGCCTCCGAGAGGCCGAAATCGCCACATTCCCTAAGGAAACGTGCATTTCTAGCACATACGACTTTTTCGTTTTCACAGCGCGGAAGCCCTTCCAAGATGCCTCCAAGACCGCCCTAGGACGGCCACATAGGCTACCAACAAGCCCCCAACACGGCACAAGAGGTGCCCAAAACGACCCAAAAGGGCTCCAAGACAGCCCCAAGTGAGGCCCGAAAGGGAGAACCACGAAACGAACATTCCAGCCGTCCGCCCCGAAAAGGCGTCCAGACGCCCTCAAAAGGCGGTAAGGCCCCCAAGAGGCCCCAAGAGGCTCCCCATTAGCCTCCAAGAGGCCCCAAGGGGCCCCAAGAGGCCCCCTAATCGGCTTCGATATACGATGGTTCGGCCTTCACAGCGCGGAAGACCCACCAAAATGCCTCCAAGACCGCCCTAAGACGGCCCCATAGGCCCCCAAACCGGAACGGACACTTCGAACCTTCGGCTCCAGGACGCCCCCAACGTGCCCCAGGGACCCCCAGGAAGCCCCCAAGAAAAACAACGGGGTCGGCGGTGTAGCGTAAGCCTAAGAATCATCCGCCACCGTGCCTCTGGGCATGGAGTGGTCGTGTCCTCAAATCCTTTGCCTGAGCTCGAGTCCTCAGTCCAGAGGAAAATCCGGGGACCCCAAATTGCCAAATTTGGCGGGGTGCCTGGCGTGCCCCCTGTGCTCCGGAGCGTCTTGCCGCATGACTTGGTGGGCCCACGAGGGTCCCAAGACGGGCGCAGAGGGCTCCACGACGGGCCTGCGAGACGGTCCAATAGGGCCCCGACTCGCCGAAAGATCGCACCAGAACGCGCGAGATGGCAACCAGACGGCCCAGGAAGCCTCCAAGACGCCCCAAGAGGTCTCCCAAGGCCCGAAGAGGCGCAAATCAAGGATTCCTTCCATAGGTTTGGAAGATTTTAGCCTTCTCGCTTTTCGGCTTCCCGGCGCTCCAAGACGGCCCAACAAGCCCCCCAAACCATCCCAAAATAGCTTAAGAGGCCTCCAAGAAAGCCCCAAGATGGCCCAAGAGCGCCCCAAGACGGCCCAAGAGGGCCTCAAGACGGCCCCGAAAGGGTCCAAGAGATCCGCCCCTACAAGCCCCCAAGAGGCCCCAAGATGAACCTAGGAAGCCCCCAGAAACCCCCCTAAAGCTCCCGATATGCCCCAAGGGGTCCCCAAAGAGGCCCCGAAGAGGTCCCAAGAAGCGCCAAAACGGCTCCCAAAAGGCCTTGAAGACCTCCCACGATAACCCAACGAACATCCAATAGGCGGCTTCATGCCCATAACACAGGCACGGTGGCGGGATGGGCCGAAGGCATTTCGATAACTGACCGAGGTGGCTTCCAGACCGCCTACGTGGCCCCAAATACGCTCCAATAGGGCTCCACGAAGACCCCCACGAAGGCCCTCAAGAGTCCCAAATCGTCATAATTTGTTGGGTTGGGACAACGTGCGTTTTAAGCACACCCGACTTGTGAGCGTTTTTTTAATCGGCGTTTCGACATTGGGCGGAAAGGGCAGGGAGGGGGGGGGTCTGGCTCCGGACCTCTGCTTAGCGCGACTGCTTGTAACAGTGCGTCCTATGAAGGGAGACTCCACCTGCCCGAAACAGGCGCCCGAAACAGCCAAGATCAATTCCAGGGGGGGGGGAGGGGGGGGGTTGGGGGGCCCGCGCTGGTCGGCAAAACGAGGCAAAACGCCCACCTTTTGCGACTCGAGAGCGTCCACAACGGTCCAATGGGCCTCCAAACATAGTCCCGAGCTCGCCTCAAGACGGCCCACGAAGGCCCCCAGCCGGCCCCCGGGGCCCACTTGCAAGACGCCCCAGGAGACCTTCCAAGAGAAGCCCACACCAGCCCCCTGGGGCTCCCAAGACGGCCCAACGGAGCCCCAAAAGAAACCCAAGAGGGGGAACCCGCAATTCCGGGCGTGTCCCCCCACGCTGGCCCCGAGAGCCCCCCCAAAGGCCTGTCCAGCCGCCCGCGCGAGGACCCAGGAACCATCCGGGAGGCCCCCAAGATGCTCTGGAAGGCCTCCATATGCCTCGACACACGCTCCGACAAGCTGCTGTGATGCACCCGGAGGAGACTGCAACGCGCCTCCGAGAGGCGCCACAGACCCTTCCCCCAACAAAAATCGCAGGCACTCACAAACCCTCCGTCCCACAGTTCAAAGGCCGTGGCGGGACCTGCCCCGGACACCGAGGAGGAGGAGGAGGAGGAGGAGGAGGAGGAGGAGGAGGAGGAGGAGGGAGGAGGAGGAGGAGGAGGAGGAGGAAGAGGAGGAGCTGTCGCACGATGGTCTCATTCTGTTCGCCGCTCGCCTTCTCAGGCCTCCAACCGCGCGCCCACGGCTCGAGAGATGGCGCGCGCTGGCTCGAACCGCACCGCCGCGCCATGCCGCCACCCTCCTCGCAGTCACTTTGCACGCCCTCCTCCTCGCCGCCGTGCCCTCTCCCCCTGTGCGCCCCCCGCCCCTTCCGCCTCCGCCTCCTCCGCTGCCGCCTCCCGAGCATGTTCCTCGTACTCCTCGCGTCCTGCTCCTCTCCTGAGCATGTTCCGCGTATTCCTGAGCATATTATCTTGAGCATAGTCTCCATGTTCCTCGTGTCCTCTCCTGAGCATATTCTCTTGAGCATGTTCCTCGTATTCCTCGCTGTCTCCTGAGCATGTTCGCTAGCACTCCTCGCGCCATGCTTCGCCGCCTCCTCCTCCTGCTCCTCCTCGCCCTCTCTCCGCTTCTGCAGCCGCGTCCGCGCGTCGCCCACACCCTGCAGACGCCGCCCCGCAAGACCTCTCGCCCTCGGCAGGCCCCGGGAGCGGCGCGAATCCACAGGCGGCGCGGAGCCACACTGGCCCGTGCTCTTTCCGACGCGGTGCCTCCGCTTCACTCCACCACCCTATCTCTCCTCCTCTTCCTCTTCCTCCTCCTCCTCCTCCTCCTCTTCCTCCTCCTTCTTTCTTGCATCGCGTCCACCTCCATCTCACCGGATGCGACACGTGGTACGCTTTTCAGCTTTCCTTGCCGAGCGATGAGAGCGAAACTGCCGCGGCGCTGGAGAGCAGTGCTCCGAGGCAGCCTCTTGCCGCAGAGGCCAGTGCACCCAAACGCCTCCCCCGATCTCGCCGTGAATCCTGTCTCTGCACCGTCCGTCCGCACCACCCTCCTCCCCTTCTTTAGATGCTGTGTTCGTTGGTCCCCGGTGATGTGCTCCTGCCACGGCACAAGAAACATCCGACATGCCCGAAGAGGCCCCCGAGAGGCACCAGAGAGGCCCCCAGCGGTTCCCTCAAGAGGCCCCCACAGGCCCCACCCGTAGACTTCTTCCGTCTTTGGTGGGCCCGCGGAATGGCGGACGTCTCTTGAATACTCCAGCAAATGCAAGATGCACGGATAGAGGGTGACCTGTAACTCAGAATGTGGCTGTCGCCGGAAACTTCGCCACACAACAACTGAGCTAACCTACGGTGGAGGGAAACACTACGGAACACTCCCCCTCCCCCCGCAAACTCAAAGCTGCCACGCGCGGGGGGAGACTGCTGTCGAGGTGCAACTCACCAGACCCAACGCCAACTGTGAACACTGGGGGGAGGGGGAGGCGTGGACAGATGACTGTGGCACGAGTGTTCGCTAGGAGGAGGAGTAGGAGGAGGAGGAGGAGAAGGAGGAGGAGGAGGAGTGTGAGGCTGCACGGATGGACTTCAAACTGGCGCTCTCGCCTGCAGCCCACTGGCGTTTTGCTCTACTCCACATTTCGTAATAAAAGGGAGGGGGTCTGGACCCTCCAAGACAAGCCATTTCAGACCTCCCCCGTGGGAGAACCCTCCAAAACATCGTCCCCAGACCCCCCCAGGCCCTCCAAGATAGCCTGGAAGAGACCCCCCCCGAAATGAGACCCCCCTCCCTTTATTACGAAATCTGGAGTACCTGTTCTCCTGCACCTCCCTGCCAAGAAACGAAAAACGAAACACAACCGACGTCCAGCGAAACAGCGTTCAGGTCCAGCCCTGTTGCAATCCACTGAAAGTGCAACTCGACACGTAACATGGCGCAACGGTTGCAAGGCTGCAGGGCGGCCCTTCTCAAATTTGTGACCTCGCCTGTGACTTCTTGCTATCTTAAAGTGGAGGCGATCTTACAGGAGGAGGAGGAGGAGGAGGAGGAGGAGGAGGAGGAGGAGGAGGAGGAGGAGGGGGAGGAGGGGGAGGAGGGGGAGGCGGAGGAGGCGGAGGA
>CAUYUJ010014395.1:260000-294091 GCA_963575745.1 Prorocentrum cordatum | reverse complement strand
CCTTCTCCTCCTCCTCCTCCTCTTCCTAGTCCTTTGATGTTACAAGACGTCGGAGGCCTGGAGACCCAGGAAGGGAAGGCCCCCGCCCCCCTCCCGCCGTCCCGTCCTCCTGCGCCGTCCTGCTCTTCACTCCGTCGTCCTCCGCCCTTTTCCCTGCTCCTTCCTGCCTTTCTCCCTGTTCCTTCCTGCGCTCCGCCCTCCTCCATGCTCCTTCCTGCCCCCTCCTTCGCGCCAGAGCGCGCCGGCCGCCGGCCGACGGCGGCGGCAGCCAGCGACGGCGACGACGACGACGACGCGACATCGACGAGACGGCAAGGCCCCTGGGGCCAAGCCCGCCGCCAAGATGCCGGTCATGGCGCGACCGGGGAAAAGTCGTCGCCGACGCCGTCGCCGTTGTCGTCCAAGCCGCCGCCCGTTACTCCTCCTCCACCGCTACCCTCGGCCGATCCGAACCGACCGAAACGAACCTAACCAACCAAACTGGGCTGGCCGAGCCGGACCGGCCGCGCAACTCGAACTGGACCGGCTGGACCAGACTGGACGACGTTCTGAACCGGACCGGCTGAACTGGCCCGAACGCACACCGGATCGGACCGAACCGGGGCCATCACGGTCCAGTGCGGAGCCAAGACGTCCGCGCGGACCTCTGACACTTTCCCACAACCATGATCTTAAGATGTGGCGCTCCTGAGCAAAGATCTGAAGATATGTACATGCGCGCGTCCTCGCAAGTCCCTGGTCGCGTGGATGAAATAACGGCGTCGCCCCTCTTGCGGGCGGCGGTGCCGGGGGCCCCGCGCGCGGGGCCCCTGCCGTTCCCAAGTGATTTGCGCCCCCCTCTGCGATGGGAGCGAGACGCAGATAGAAACAGGGGGGGGGATGGGATACCCCGAGGTGAGAAGGGGGCGCCGGGTCCACCCCCTCGCCCGGACGCCGCCGGACGTTGCGCGCGGCGAGAGCCTGCAGACGCTTTTTCACCTCGCTCCTTTTTCCCCCTTTTCTTACAACGCCGCCGCCGCTGCTCGCCGCTAGCGCGCGCGCAGGGTCCGATCGAAACGCGACCTCGAAGCCCCGCCCATCCCCCATCGGGGCTTCCACGGCTGAGGCCCCGACCTCGCCCGCGGCGGAAGGGCGGGGGCGCCCGAAGGAAGGAAGGGGTCCCCAGACGCAGAGATGCCCGCCAGCGGGTGGGGGCCCGAACTTATCGCGCAGGCGCGCCATGCCACCGCTCGCAGACCCCCCCGGCGCGGGGGCCGCCGCCGAGCCCCGCGCGCGGCGCAGCTCAGGGCGAACGGTCGACAACCCCTGAACGGGCATGTATTCCGAGCGGTCATTCGCTGCAGCCGCGGCTCACGGCGCCGCGGCGGGCGCGGCCTCCGGGGGCGCGCGCGGGCTGCCGCCCCCTCGCCCGTGCCCTCTCCTGCCGGGGCGCCGCTGCAGCCGCGCCCAGCTCCGCCCGCGCGGCGTCGTCCGGGACGCGCTAAGCGAGGCTGTCGCCGCGGCGCAGGGCGCGCGCGTCGCCCGCGGCCCCCGCGACCGTGCCCAACTGCGGGCGTCCTGTCCGAGGCGGCCGCCGTTTCCTCGTCTCCGCGGCCGCCGCGTGGGGCCCCATCGAGGGGCTCGTCGAAGTCCGTCGTCTGCGCGTCGCTGAGGTTTCCTGGCGCGCGGCTCTCCTCGCGCGGTAGCCAGAGCAGGCTCGGCGCCATCTTGCGTGACCTCAGCTTCTCCGCGAGCCCGATGAAGGGGGCCGCCAACGGCAGCTTGGTCAACGCGGCCCTGGTCGCTGCGTAGACGCCCCCTGCGTTGGCCGTCGACCCCGCCATCTTGTGGCGCCCCGAGGTCACCTGTAGCGATGAGGTCGCCCTCGTCGTCCGCCACTTTGAATGCTTCGCCGAGGTCGATGCTGAAGGCGTCGAAATCCCCCTCCAGGATGGCCTCGAGGGGGATGGGCGCGCCTGGTGCCGAATCGCCGACTTCGGGCTTGGGCGCCGAGTTTGCCACCTTCTTCGCAAACTCCTCCTAGGATGTGTCCAGCGCTTCGAGCTCGCTCGACATCGTGGCCACCAGCTTGCGTTGCTTGTCCAGCTGCAACTGAAGCGAATCGATATTCTCGAGAAGGTTGCCATGCCGCAATCAATCCCTCTGGCAACGCGCCAGCTGCTCTTCGAGAGGCAGATGCTGCGGAGGTGGCGGGCGGAGAGCTGCCAGCTCTGCCTTGCACCTGCCCACCTCCTCATCGTTGCCCACCATCTCGTGCATCGTGGCGAAAGACAGGAGCTCGTCAACGCTGAGGCCCTGTAGCGACCGAAGCCGTTGGCCTAAGCTACCTGCACCACTGCCCTGCGGCCCTGGGACAAGAGCCCACGAGCCTGGCTGCGCTGGAAATGGCTGCTGATGCCATCCTCGCCAAATGCCTGGAGCCGCCCAACCATCCGCCCCGCCTTTGCCGTCGGCAGCTCCGGTCGGGAGGGGTGAGCGTACGTGGAGAGGAGCACCACCAGCCCAAGCGCCAGCAAAGCGATGATGGCCAAGAAACGCCTCACCACTCCATGGCGCGGATCAATGCTTGCACTACGGCGAAAGATGATGATTATGATTCCTTGCGTCTCCGCCGCCGCCACTGCCCTTGCCCTTGCCTCCTGACAACTCTGTCAAACCCAAGGGTCCCGGAAGAAACCATCCTGTGCCATCGACAAGTGTGAGGAGCAAAGGAGCGGGGGAACCCCAGTAAGGTCTCGGAGGGGCGACTGGCTGAGCGAAAAGAGGAAGATGAGTCCTTGCTGGTGATGCCAACGTACACTGTCGGGGGCCGCAAAATCCCCCACACCAGCAAGGTAAAGCCCTTGAGCACAACATTCCGTACTTGAGCCAAAGTGGCTACGGAACATCTGTTCCTCGTCCACTGTCGGGTCAGAAGCTTCTCCTCCAAACTGATTGCAACCCGAAATGATCACAGTATCGCCCCGCCCTCCGCCTTGTCAGCGTGATGCGCGATGCGCGTGCGTGGATGTAACAAGTGGGTGCTGCAATCACATGTACTAGATTTATGTCGGGCATGTCCCCCTACAGGGGGATTTTCAACGAAAAATAAAAAATACCCCCAAATTGCCCCCCAAAGGACCAAACTTACTCAAAAAATAGTCCCTGGACTATTTTTGGACTATTTTTTGGACTATTTTTGAATATTTGTCATTTTTCGTCGAAGATCCCCCTGTAGGGGGACAGGCCCGACATAAGACTAGATCCGACCATGAGTGGCACGCGGGCGCGCCCACGCGCGAGCCAAAACCACTCAACCTCACCCCCGTCTGTTCGGACCTTGCAGTCACAGCGCGCCATACAGTGTGCGGGCAGATCAGAAACATCTGCGCCCGAGCGCTGGCAAACTTGGTAGCGTCCAAAACCCGGAGAGCGAAGAGACCCTTCGGGACGGGAAATCTTTCCTGGAGAGCTCTGGGAAGTTTCCCTGCAGCGCTTCTGAAGCGCTGCCAGAAACGCTTCCATGCGTGCCTGCACGTGTGCCGGCACGCGTGGAAGCTTGCCGGAAGCTCTCCCGGACCAGCTGCCGGGCCGAACGAACTGCTGCCGGGATTCTGGAGCGGCGAAGATGGGCTGCTGGCGGGCACCACCACCGTCCGGCTTCTAATCTTAAACCCTCTAGCTCTCAGCGAGCTCTCCGGGAACATCATTTACACATAATGGTTTTGGTTGTGGGGCACGGGCGTCTGTTACCGATAAGTGCCCGACTGTTGGTGTCACATGGCACCCTGCTGTTGGAGCCAACCACGCCGCGCGTTTCCCTGAGGAAGGCAACCCCCCCCCCATGGAGGCCAAGGTTACCGGCTTAGTTTGCCGAGTTCAACTGTTCGGGCCATTTCTTTCTATATACCATGCAACACCATGCGCATCAATCCTCTTCCGACCTCTGCCAAATAATGCAATGCGGGGCGCACGGGTAAGCGTAGTGACAATCCATGCCAAACCAGTCCGTGCGGGCCACCAGCGCGCAACGTTGCCAACATCGTTACGACACCCTCCCACACTCGTACGAACCAATTACCAAGACACATTGTTCTTACATGTAAGTTGCCGGACTTCTGGGCGCCTGCACTCGCTGAGCTCATCAAAATCAACGGGTGGCTTGCAATTCTGCCAAATTGAACACTGCGGGCCACACGCACGAACGAAGGCCGACATCATGCAACAAACAAGACGCACCCGCCTGATCAGTCAACCATTACGATGCGGGCAACACGCGTGCAGTCGTTCCCTGGCTCCGCATTCCAATAAAACGCATCTGTCACGACACATCTGATACACATTTCTGCCATGCAGGAAGACGTACTGCCATCCTGTCAACACCACCGCTAACGTATTCATCGCCATCGCCATCGCCATCATCATCACCATTGGCGCCATCGTCATCGTCCCTGCTGTCACCCTCGCCATCATTGCCACCACAATCAGTCGTTTGTGCCGGCATTGTCGTCACCATTGCTGGCGTGAACATCATAACTCGCCCGCCCAAGCCATGGATCTGCACGAGATGGGCCGCGCCTCCAGGTGCCTATGGGGGGTGTTAGCAAATTCCAATTGCCAAATGCATTCACAACCACCTGGGTTTCGTCAACCAGTTGCGTGTGGGTGGGTGGGCGAGGGCTGTTGCTCGAACGCTGCAGTGTTCTAGCGGGTGACACACGCCGCTCCCTGCAACCCACGGATTTGCACCCCATGCGATGCACCCCTCTGATCGCGACCCATGGATTGCACTATGTAAGCCATTCCCGTTGACTGCAAGACGTCTCTCTTTCAGGCCCACGCGCTGGCATCGTTTTCCAGCACGACTGAAACTCTTGAGGGCGAGCCCGCTTGCAGTGAAGGGCGCAACCGCTGATCGGGGAGACCTCGCCGCCACAGGTGGGGGGTCCTTCGAGTAATACTCGCTGAGGATCTTCAGGGCGAGCTTGACGCCCTCGAGCCCCTGCTCCATCTCGGCCCTGTTCTTCGTGTACAGCGCCTCCCGCGCGCTGGCGCCGTGGGCCATCTCCTCTCTCCTGCATGCCCGTGCTGCTGCGCCTCCTCGTCCTTCACCTGCCCCAAGCCCTCAGCCAAAACATCGCTCATCGCATGCATGCTGATCGTATCGTCGCTGTGCAGATCAATGCGCACAACACCAGCACCTGCAGCTAGAAAATCACACGAGAAACCTGACCATGAAACAGCTCTTGTGCGCTCAAGCGTTCAGGTGCAACATCGCACGCGTGCAAAACAAACGTTCTCATGCACACAAACGCACACCTCATCTGGACATGCCCTACATGCTTTGGCAATTCCATCCTACGCTCGATTACACGTGCAACCAAACACCGCCAACTTTTCATCAACACCTGCCCAGCCCGCTCAACGATGACGTCAATGCCAAAGTTCAAACGTGGAAAGGAAAGGCTGCCTTCTCCTCAGCGCGAATTTTGTCCATGGTGGCCTGGAGTCAATGCTGCGACTGTCGAAGGCACGTTGCACCGATTGCTGCCAGCTGATGTATGTATTCTGCGTGCCAAGTGGTGCTAGGTATTGGCTACTGCAATCAAGCGCGTATCGGAGGGTGACTGAGCGCTGTTCGTGGCCTGGCAGTGCTCCTATCTTGCTGCATCCCCCCTCGACAAACTGCAACGGCTCGAGGCTATGAGGGTGAATCCAAGAACTTCATAATTGGTACCAGTGGGCATTCGAGCTTCGATACTCCCTTCTCCTGTGGACGGACGATCGCAAAGGTACAACAATACACGAGATGCTCTTGCACATCGGTTGTGCTCGGAAGCGGAAAATCCGAGACAACTCGATTCTTGTCTGAGCTCATCACCACGGGGTCCCGCATGATAACCTTCGATATCTGCATGCATCGCTGCCGATGTGCGAGATCTCATTTGAGCTGCCCCGAACACACACACACACACATGTAAAACGCCAATGGCAAACCTAACCGGGCAATCACGAGAACCACAGCGTATGTACGTGCATGTGCGCAACGATTTCAACCCATAGCGCATTGAGGACACGTGCGATGACGTCGTTGAGCTATTTCTGATCGTCTTGGGCTCACCAGGGGGGAGCGAGGACGAGGAGGGTGAACAGGCGGGACGTGGAACAAGGAAGGACAGGTGAGGCAGAACGACCCTTACCCGTCGTGGGCCACTGAGGAACTCATTTGGCTGAGCGATGCAGCGACAGGGGAAGACGAGGAAGTGGAGAAGGAATTGGAGGAAGAGAGGGAAAAGGCTGCGCAAGGACGCAGGCAAAGATGGGAATAGGGGAGCAGCAGCAGCAGCGAGGACGAGGATGCGGAGGGCGACAATGATGATGATGATGATGATGATGATGATGATGATGATGATGATGGGACGAGGCATGTCGATCTTGGTCGGCCCAGCACGATGCTGACTCTGAGATGTTTCCATTTGCTGCTGCTGAACCATGTTGTTTCGCTCCGCATCCGCACGCAACTGTCAAAATGCCGCATGCCTGAGTGATCCGGCCACGGGGCTGGTGTGCGTTGGAAAGACAGGGAAAGACAGGCTGGCGCAAGAGGAGGAACGAGGAGGAACGAGGCGAGACACTGGAGGAGGAGATGGGGGGGGGGAGGGGAGAGGCAGAAGAGTAAGAGGAGAGGAATGGGAAGAGGAGGAGGAGGAGAGGAGCAGGAGGGGATGAGAAGAGGAAGACGCGAGGATTGGGAAGGAGGAGAGTGGGGAGGAGAGGAGCAGGAGAGGAGGAGGAGGATTACCCAAGGGTTACCCCAAGCTGACTCTGTCAGAGGAGGAGGAGGAGGAAAGGAGGGGGAGGAGGAGGACCAGTGTAAACGCAAGACTCACCGACGATATTACAATACATTATCCCTCCAAGTTGCTTCTTCATAGGCCCCATGCAATGTTTCATCTGCACTGAGGGCTAGAACACCATTCCTGGGACTTCACACCAGGTCGACTCTATCACATCACATAGCATTACATAACATGACAAAGCAAGCATACCACAATAACACATCACAAACCTGAGCATACCAAACAAGAACATTGCACTGCCTCACATAACATGAAGTACTATACCATTACACAACACAACAACACAACGCATATTGTGACAGGTCGGAACACACATGACATACCATAGCATACCATAGCACATCATGACATATCATATCATGACATAACATGTCATGACAAAGCGCACCTTAACACACCACATCAGCGCGGCACATCTATCATGACATATAGCATCGTAACACTCATGGCATACCATAACATGGCAGATCGCGGCATACGATGTTCCATCATAGCAGAACATACCATAGCATGAAGCCATAACCTATGGCAAAACTGACCATACATCATATAGCATCACACCACACCTCGTACCATGACATAGCATAGCATAGCATAACCTAACATACAATGCCAAATCATACCATACCATAACACACCATGGCAGAGTATGTCTCACTGTAGCACAGCATCAACGCAACTACCACCATGCCATGACATGAAAAACCATACCACGACAGAGCGCGGCATACCGCACTATGGTAACGCAAACCACCACCATCACGTAACAACACATACCATTACATACCATGTCAGACCATGACGCATCATAACAACTCATGTACCGACGTCATGGATCATACAGAGCATACCATAACACCACACATCATAGCAAACAAGGGCAGAGCACACCATAACATTTCCCAGCATAACATAACATGCCATTTCACACAATAGCGTAACACATCATAACATGCCACCTAATCACATACTATCATAACATAACAAACCATTTCATCACACCATCTATATTGTACAACGGTATAATTAAACGCGACGTGCGCGCCGAGGTCAGACTGACCACAGGAGCAAACAGGCGCAGCAACGACAGATCTGACGACGTATCTATCGTGATAGGCGTCACGGCATCACGCCAGCCCGTCGAGAACAACATATACATACGTGATATACTACGCTGGGCCAGAATCGAACCGAGCATACTGAAGCACAATATTACGTATACGTCAGTCGCCACTTCACGGCGTCTCATCAAACCCGACATGCGCCCCGTCGTCAGACGAGGACGGGACGTCCGGAGCAGGAGGAAGGCGAGGTCAGCCTCACCTCCTCCTTCTTCTCCTCTTCCTCATTCGTCTCATGCCTCCTCCTCGTGCTGGCGCTGCTGCTCCGTTGCCTCTTCCAACAGGCTGCAGAGTCTCTCCGGATAAGTTTGGGGGTGCCAGGAGACTCGTTTGGGGGGCTGGTTTGTCGCTCCAGGGATTTGTTTCGGTCTCCTTCGTCGGAAGACCCAGGGTTGTTTGTCTTTCGGGAAGCATCAACTTGCGACCTAGCATTGCCGCCGCGCTGGCCGAACCCGCGGGGCCCCGCGCACATCTTTCCAGTGGGCGCGCGCATCGTTGGGAACAAACGCCGAATGTTTCGGCGGTGATCGCTCGAAGCAAAATAATCCCACCAGCCCTTCAGGGCGTAGGTGGTCTAGGGTGTTTTGTCTTCGAATTGCCCCGCTTCCCCATCGGGGATGGGTTTTTTCCCCTCCCCCTACCCCCTGCCCCTCCCCTGGACCTGGACGGGGCCGGGCGCGAGGTGTCAGAGCGTCCATAACGGCCTCGGCGAGGAAGCCCAAATCATTGGTTTTACGAAAAGGTTTTGGCCCCATTTTGGCCCCTTGGGGGGGCACCACACATTAAGGCTCCCCTGTTGTTTGATCGATGTCTTCCAAACTGGCCCAAAAATGGCCCCCAGGGCTCCCAAGGGCGCTCCAAGAGGCTCCATGATGCCCCCAAGAGGCCCCCAGGATGGCCCGCAACTCATGTTACTAATCCGACCGCGTCGCTAAATTCCTGTAACTCTCGTCGCTCTTGCGCGCCCTAATATTGAATATGGCGGGATCTCGAGCGGGGTCCTCGTCTGTGGGTAAACCGATCGAGCGTGTCATGCGGAAATCCGCTCCCTAAGGGGCCCGCGGCTGATGTTCCTGATCCGAGCGGGCCATCTGCTTCCTGTAACTGGCGTCGCTTTGGGCTTTTTGACGCTTGCGTATAGAAGCAACATCTGGCGGGAGCGTCCTCCGTAATTGAAAGGCACTCGGCTCAGGCAGGAGCCCCCCCTCCCCCCTTCGTAGGGCCTGCCGATCACGTTACCAGTCCAAGCGGGCCATCGGAATCCTGATGCCTCTTGGAGCTTGAAGCCTCTTGAAACTTGCAGCTGGCGGTCGTATCGAGCGGGAACTTCGTCTGTGAGTGACTAACGAAAAAGGTGCCTGCGGAATCTGCTGATCCTGCGGCAGCCCACGCGAAAGATCCTGGAGCGCGGGTCGTCGGCTTCCCTGCGGAAGGCGCTCGGGGAGTTCGACAACAGAACGGTGTCGTCCAGGGCTGAGGCGGGGCAGCTCGCGGAAGCGCTAATCTTCTCGCTGCCTTCCGCCTAAGCGCGGCCGCGACTAGCTCGAGACCTGCGGGGTTCTGCCAACGGCTTGCTTCCGCGCTCCAGCTGCTCGTGGGTTTCCAAACGTTCTGGCCCACGGCCACGGGGTTGTCCTAGCGGCTTCGCAACCTTGGCCATTGGAGAACGCGCCCCTGCCGGCCGTGGCGGCAACCGCACCAGGGAACATCGGCTTGCGCGCCCTTGCTGAAAGGGCGAGGGAGGAGGTGGATGGGGGAGAAGGGGCGGGAGGACGAGGAGGAGGCAGAGTAGGGGGCGGGAAGATCGAATCCGTCAAGGCGGCAGAGGAAAGGGCGATGCAAGACGGGAACGAGCCTATACACTCACAAGGAAGAGGATGAGGCTTACTTCCAGATTCCTTTGGCAGAATCTCATGTCGGGCCCTACCGTCGGAACAATTTAAGACGCATGCGCGCGGCACTAAGGCGAGAATCATATGTTTAAAGCGGCCCGCCCTCCATGCGTGAAACTGGCGCACATGTTAAAAAACGAGTGCGCGCGGCGCTGAAGCGAGAACCACATTTCGAAAACGCGCCGCCCTCCATCCGTGAACCGTCTGCAGAGTATGAGGCTCAGAATCATAGATTGGTGAGGACATCTCAAGCGACACGACCAGCCCCAGCCCGCCCTGCCGACCCGCCTCGGGGTGTGACGGGGAGGCATGATCCAAAAGGGCGCAGGAGGAGGTGCGAGGCGGAGGGGCGAGGCGGAGGACACGCCGCCAGGGAGGGGGCCGGCCGCCTGGCTCGAGGCGAGCTCCGCGAGGCCCTCCTGCAGCGCCGCCACCTCGCTCTTCAGCTGCGCCGACCTCCGCAGCGCAGGCCCCTCGGGCGCCGCTTGGCGCTCCCTGGGTCGCCTCTCCTCGCGCCCTCGCGCCCCGCGCCCCGCGGTGCGCGGCCATCCTCGCGCCCCCGCGCCGCCCCCCTGGGAGAAGGGCCGTCGCCCAGGCCCAGACCACGACGCGCGAGGCGCGACTGTCTTGGCGCCTCTGCGAGTCACCAAGGCTCCAGGCGCCGATCAGCGCTCCTGGCTGCAAAAGTGGATCTGGAGAGCCGTGGGGCGAGCCGGGGAGGAGTGGTGGAGCCGAAACAAGAAGGACTGCGACGAGCCTCTTCAGGATGCTGCACTGCGTCTCGATCGCAATTGCGGCCCCGCCCGGGCACTGCAAAACAAAAGACATCTCCCCCCTACACATACGCACACACAAACACACAAACAAACGCACACACACAACACAAGCACAAACACAAATGCAAACACAAACACACAAGCACACACACACACACATGTTCACACAACACGCACACACAGAGGCGCTCAAAGCGTGACGCCCACACACATGATTCCATAATCCTGTACATGCAAACAACAAATATGAAAACCCAGGGGCGCCTGATTCCCTGTCGCGAGGCAACTGCAAATTTACTGTATCGTAATTGCTGAATGCGCAAAGAGATATGAATGCCGGCCCAGAAGAAGTAAGCACACCAAATTGTCGAACTGCAGAAACATGGCGCGACTATGTGGAAACAAAGTTAGTCAACGAATGTGTCGTATGGTCTGTCACCCTGCGTTCAGCGTGTTGGGATGCGTTGTAATGCTCATTTGGGCTGTCTGTCTGGCGGCTTCCCAGAGGCGACTCCCTCTTGTCGCACGTACCCCCCCAAGGCAAAATCGCGCCATCTGGCGCCCCAAGTCAGCTGCTGCATGCTCAAGGTCGCGCCCGCCCAAGACGGCTCAACGACCGCATGATTGAGGGCCCCCCAAAAAGCCCTCCAAGAGTTACTGAGGCGCAAAAGTCAATTAAAAGCTAAGAGGAGGTAAGCGTTTCGGGCATTCAGCTTCACATGACATGTCATGCCATTTCAGATAATGTCAAGCAATTGCTTCTAGGCACTTCGGCGTCAGATGGCTTTGGGAAGCGCTTAGAGGAGGCCCATGAAGCACCAATACGGCGCCGAGAAGGCCCCCCCATACGGTGCCCAAGACCCTCGCAAAAGGGCTTCAAGACGGCCCCAAGACCTGCCCAGCCGGGCCCAAGATGGTCCAACTGAGCCACTTCGGGATAGCTCGGGAAAATCACTGCGCCCAAGGACTGCCAGCAGGCCCCCAAGAGAGCCCAAGTGTCTTCAAATCCGCCGACCCTGTCGGCGTGTGGAAGACGCATCCCGGTGTCGTCGTCTTGCGTGGATCACCGTCGTCGTCGTCGTCGTCGTCGTCGTCTCCGTCGTGTCCTCGTCGTCTCCGTCTCCGTTGTCCCTCGTCGTCTTCGTCGTTCCCCGTCTCCTTGAGGGCGCGAGCCAAAGCGACATTGAGCAACGTCGTAGTTGAGTCGTGGCGAAGCCCCTCCCTACCCTCCCCGCCGGGGGGTGGGGGGTGGGGGGGGGGGTCGCCGGCGGGGGTCGCCGGGGCGGTCCCTGGGGGGGGTCGCCACCCAGATACGCATCCTCCCCGGGGGGTCCCGGAGCTCAGAAAAGCTTCAAGACGAGCCAAGAGCGACAGAAGACACCCCCAAAAGGGTACAAGAGGGCCTCGACTCGACGAACGATGGCCCCAAGACGCCCAAGACGGCCCGAAGACGGCCCAAGAGGCCCTCAAGACGCTCCAAGAGAGCCCCAAGAGCACACCCAAGAGGGCCCCAGGCGCCAAAATCGTCAATTTTACATAGGTTTTTGAATGATTTTGGCCTTCTCGCCTTTTCGGCTTTCCGACACTCCAAGACGGCCCAAGAGGCCCCCAAGAGGCCCCCAAGAGCGCCCCAAGAGGCCTACAAGAGGGCCCCAAGACGGCCCAAGAAGGCCCCAGGACAGCCTAAGAGGCGCCCACGACGGCCCAATAGGGCCCCAAGACGGGCCCAAGAAACGGCCAAGAGGGGGACGAGGAACCGAGAATTCGAGACTTCCGCCCTAAGAGGCCCCCGGGAAGCCCCAAGAGGCCCCCAAAAGGCCCCAAGAGGCCCCCGAGCGGCGCCAAGACGCCCCCAAGATGCGCCGAAGACGGCCTCCGGAAGCCCCAAGAGGCCCAAAAGAGGCCCCAAGAGGCCCCACAACGGCCCCCAAGAGGCTTCAAGTTGCCTTCCAGACGCCCCCGAGAGGTCAACCACGAGATCCCAACCAACATCCATAAGGCCTCCTCCTCCTCCCCCTTCACCCTTCCTCCTCCTACTCCCTTCCGCCTCCTCCTCCTCCTCCTCCTCCTCCTCCTGCCCCCCCCCTCGTGTTGTCTTTCGTCATCCTCAGGGTCGGCGGCAACGGCCGTAAGGCCTTCGCAATAAACAACCATGGAGAGACATAGAACTGCGTAAGAATGCACTTTCGGTGCTCCACACGGACTTCTTGGATCGGCGTCGGGCCCCTCTGGCGGCACCTCCCGCGCTGCCCCTGGCGCGCTAGAGAGGGGAGCCTGGCGAGGCTCCAGGACATTCGCGCGGAGTTCAAAGAATTTTACGCGAATAACTATAATTTTCCCCAATACGCGCTTGCACTGAAGGGGTCCTAGCGGATATTGAAAGATTCGGCGACAATTTCCCGCCGATGTTGATGGCCAGCTGGGTTCCCGGGTTCCCGGTTCCCGGGTTCCTTGTTATTGGCTCCAGGCCGATTTCGGTGGGTTCTGAGACCTGGGTTCCGGGTCGATCTCATCATCGATCTTCTTATTGATCCCGGAGTTTTCAAACCATCCACCGATTGGGGTTTTCCTCTGGTGTGATCTTATTAGTCGAACCCACGCCACCTCCAGAAAACTTCGAGCAAATCCACCGACGCGCAGCGCAGAAGCCGTGCGACTGGACGGCTGTGCCACGCCACGGCGCCGCGGGGCCGCTTCCCACACGGCCCCAACGTGGTCACGCCGAGCCCGCTTGGTAGTTTTTTGGTTACCGGTAGCTGTCCATCCATAGACAGCCGTTGAACACGCTGAGGCTCGGGTGCTCCTCATGGGTTCGGAGGGCGGGTGGGAGTGAGCGATGCAGCTTGCGGGCGTGAAGGGGGTCCGGAACTCTCCTCCTACCCCCCCTTGGACCTGGACACGGCGCCCTGCAACCTGTTGGAGCGTCCACGAAGGCCTCGGCGAGAAGGCACAACTTATTGGTTTTATCAAGAAGCTGTTGGACACATGTTGGCGAGGGAGGGACCTAATTCAATGCCCCCCTTCTTTGAGCGATCTCCCCCAAAATGGTCCCTAGATGGCCCCCGCGGCTCCCAAGGGTGCCGCAAGACGGCCCCAAGAGGCGCCCAGGAGGCCCAAAGAGGTCCCCGTGAGACTCCCACAAGACCTCAAGAGACTCTCCCGATGCATCCAAGACGCTCCACGAGGCCTCTGGGACCGCCAAGGGGCCCCCAACACGCCCCAAGAGAACCCCAAGAAACTCTCAAGAGATACCCGAAGGGATTCCGAGAGCCATCCAGGAGGCCTCTGGCATGTTTGCTCGCACCCCCTCCTGCTCTTCCTCATTCGCCTCCTCCTCCTCCTCCTCCTCCTCCTCCTCCTCCTCCTCCTCCTCCTCCTCCTCTCTCCTCTCTCTTCCCCCTCCCTCTCCTCCTCCCCTTTCAATTCCTCCTCCATCCTCCCTCTGTTGGGGTACGGCGTCTTCCCAAGCCCTTTATTCCACTGCTTGCTCCTCCCTATCCCTGATCAGGGCAACTCGCCTGGGCATCGTGTATGTATGTGCTGGTGGGGTTGCGAGAAGCGTCTAGCATAACCCTGTGGTATTTAGCATGTCTGTGCTCTCGAGGCTCTGGCAACCTGCCGACAGCCAAGAACCCATGCACCTAAAAACCCATAACCACGAAAACATAAATCCCATCGCCCACGGACATCTAAAATAATGTCTAACCATATCGTCGACTTATCCGCATTGGTTGGGGAAGTAAAACACGGGAAACAAAACGATTGGAAGCGAGGCTCCACGACCGCGCACTCCACTGGTCGATCTTCGAAGTGAGCTTCTCGATCTCCGCGATCTTGTCGGCCTCAGTGTGAACTGGGTGGGCATGAGGAAATGGAGGCAGGGTGAGGCAAAGAAGAGAGCACCCTTGGGCAAAGGCTTCGGCCAATCTTCTCCACCATCCTGGTCAGAAACTGGAATGTGGAAACGACAACGCTGCGACGTTGAACACAAACATTACGTGTATACCTGTGCTATGTGTACTTAAATGTACGGTTCTATGGAGGGACGGCAAGGTATCCACGCACACATTTAGCACAAACAACTGACGGCGACCCGGCGGTCCTCTCATACTCGCATCGGGCCCAAGCTAAGAATCCAACCTGCCGGAAATCCGACCATACCACTAACTCTGAACATCTGCCTTCCGCAATCACTATATGCGTCACGTTCAACATCACTATCAATACCGGCATCTCTATCACTACGGCTGCTGCTACTTCTACGGCTGCTGCTACGTCTAATTACTGCTGCTGCTTCACTGCTGCTGCTGCATGCGATACTGCGGCTGCCACTGCAAAGTCCTACAGCGACAGACAGGGGAGGGTTCACGGTTGACGGCTCTACCTCGTAAGTGTCATGTTGCAGCGATGGCCATGTGCAGACACATGCACAACACACATATATGTAGATATATCAGAAAGACACACGTGTATACATACATTCGCGGGCATAGTGTCAACCCCAAGGCGGGGCCATCGCGAATCGAAACTTGCATTCCCCCAAACTCATGTTCGCCCGACACGTTGCACTGCAAGTGCAGCTACTCCTGCCGTCATCACCGTTGCCGCAACTGCCACGGCAATATCGTTCGGGACCGCGCTGCTCGGCCTCACTCTGCACACATGCAAGCCGGCGTCAACTCCCCAACGGCCGCGAGAGCGTCCACTGGGCGCCTCCCCTACAGTCGGGCTGCTGAAATAAGGAACGCTAAATAAGCCCCTCTGCGGCTTCGAAAAAGCCTGGGTGCACGAGAAGGGCTAGAGGAACAACCACGGAAGGACGTAAGGAACATCGAACCCCTTTCGAATCCAAACTGTTCCTTATTTCAGCGTCTTGGCTGCATGCCGCTTCCTTCGCGCCGAGGCCCCGCCGCGGCGACGAGGGGGCCCCAGGGCTGGCAGGAGAACCCGCGAGAGGACGCGTTCGCCGCCTCCGAGGGCGACCGCCCCCCATGCTCCGGCCACGCAGCGCCAGGCTGCCCAACCTCGCGCTGCGCACTCCACGACGCGCGGCTATCTTCGCGCCTGCGCGAAACCAAGTTTTGTTGTTTTACCTTCTCCACGATTGAGAACTCAAGTGACCTTCTTGGCACAAGAACTGTGCAACGGCACAATAAAAATGTCACGGAATACCTCTTGGAGGTTGTGAACATGTCAAGCGGTCAGAGGCCACTTGCTGGGAGGCCGCGAAATGGGCCATTGATGAGAGGGGCAGCGAGGACTTCGGGCCCCCGAAAAAGCCTTTCGGGACCGAGAAAAGGCACCTGCCTTCCTCGCCCCATGCATCGCCCCCCCAGTAATTCGCGCCCAACCTTTGAGGAAGAACTGTTCCCCGGCCGAGACCGCGACGAGCGACGCACGATGGTCTTTGCACCCCTGGGCGTGGCCCAGGAAGATCTCATCCGAAGGCAGCCCGGGCTCCAGACACCGAAGAGGGTACGACACGGGGCAGGCATCCTTGAGATTGCTTCGGGCGCGCGCCAACATGGATTATATATCCGCGGATCTGGCGCGCGGGCGCGAGATCCACGGACCGGGGAGAAGGTTCCCTTCTCTTTCATGGCTCGCGAACAGCCGTCGCTGCGATAACGTGGGCCGTTAAAGCCGCCAGGCGCTCTCAGCAACCGGGCGGCCCAGTGTTCTTTTCCACGCCCAACCACATGTCGATGGTACCGTCGCGTGAAGATCGCCGTCTTCCTGCAAGTTCCAGGAAGAAAGCATCCACGTGCCCTTGGTTGTAGAAGTACTTGCGGATGTCAGACTGAAGCAGTACAGCGGTTTCCTCGTCGGTGTAGCGGATCTTGGCCACGAAAGCCTTGTGCGTGTTCACGCACTCCTGTGAAAGATCTTGAAGGTAGGTAACAGTTCCGGATCATGCGCTCCCACTTCGCAGAGTCATCCTGGTGGAGGACGACATTGTTGAGTGGTCTAGTGTGGCAAACCGCTTTGGAGCGCACACCGCCCCCCTCGGAATCACATGGGTGAGCAGTGACACTGGTGCCAAATCGCTTGTAGAAGTGGTGCCCGAAGCATCCACCTGGGTGGACAAACTGAGCATGGAACTGCTCGGCTAAAAGCGAAATTGGCGCGCTCTTCAGCTCTTCATGTCCACTAATGTGCCACGTGCCTTGGGACATCACCGATGGGGGCCAGTCGAACGGATTGCGGGCAGAAGAGAATGCCCAGGCGCGGCTGCCCCATGGACGATGAAAGAAAAACTTTCGCGCAGCCGCCTGCGTGGCATTCCACTGTGAGCCGACTGAACTTATCTCCGTCCATGCTCAGCCCCTCGCATGACGGTTCCAGCATACTCCCGCAAGAATGATGCAACGGGGTCCCGCGAATCGTCGGTGCCGAATGCGCCGTGAAGGCGTCGTCTGTCCAGGGGGCGGCTGCTTTCGCCGTCTCAACATTCGCGCCCGACGCATCTGCGCTCGCCCGGACGTTTACGGCGGCTGCGTTGGGCATGCCCTGCGCGCAGAGGAGGGCCGCCGCAATCGGGGATGCCACAGGGCCGCCGCCGGCGAGATCGGCGACAAGTTCGGCGTCGAAGCGCTGCTAGACCCAACGCGACCTGAGCCAAAATAGCTGCGGCACATCGGGGAGAGCACTTCCTGGCGCACATCGCCACTGCCGCCCGACTTGGCGACGGCCCGCGTCGATTTCGCATGGAAGGGGGTTCCGTCGCGAGCCCGCCCGCCTCGATCCACGCTTGCGCTCCGTCGATGTTGGGGTCGCAGCGGTCGCGGGGCCTGGTTTTGCAGAGCCTTCTTGCCGCGTCGTCTCTCCAGCAGTGGGCCCAGGCCGTAGCCGGCTCAGGGAGTGCCGCTGCGGCCCCCGCAACTGCCCCACCGCGCGACCGTCGTCGACATCAGCGTCGAAACCACGCGGCCAGCTCCCGCCCGCGCAAGCTCCAAAGGACGAGGCGCCACATCCATTCCACAAGAAGTTCGAAGCTCACCAGCACGCGCCCACCGCGCGTTGGGGGCTCGCGCAGGGGGGCGGCGGCGGCAGTGGCGGCGGGCAGTTACAAGCGACGGAGGCCGCCTGACTGTCGACGCAGCGATGCAGCAATGGAAAAACACTGCGCGAAGCGGCAGCGGCGGCGGCAGCACTCAGAGGAAGAGAAGGGCACCCTTGCATGCAAGCCCTCTCTTTGCTCTCGTCAAATCTCGGCGTGGTATACTGATCGTCGCTATTGCGCTATCCTCGTCGGCACCCAGCCGACTCAGCCCAGTCAATCTTTTGGGGTAGAACAGACAAGCGCGCATATGATCTTACTAGGAGGGAGGTGAAGCCTTTCGGACAATGAGCGATCTAGAGACGCAGATGCTTCACCCATCAGGGACACAAGCAACATTGCCTGTGCCTGCTTCGCTGGCGTTGGTCCGCAGGCGGCCTTGCCTGGCTTCGTCGGCGCCCACTGTGCCGCTGGGTCACGGCTCGGGGGGTCACGTCCCAGCGGGGCCGAGTGCCTGCCTTCCGTGGCAGGGCGCCGCGCAGGGCGCGTTGCGTCGCCGGGCGCCGCACAAGGAGCAATGCTTCGCACTTGCCTTCCGTCTCGTGGCAGGGCGCCACACAGGGCGCACGCCGACCTTCCACTCCAAAACACTTCCTCCTCCTCCGCCAAGCCCGCCCCGCCCCCCCCCATCGAGCATGTGCTCGCGCGCGTTGTCGGCCGACTGCGGCCGAGGGGAGAGAACGGTCTACCGAGGCCGCGCGCTGGGCTCGCTCGAGGGGCGGGCGGCTGCATGGGAGGGGCCTATGCGAGCTCTGGTCGGCTGGCGTCTTCTCGCGGCGAGCTCTCGACCCGAAACCAATCTGCTGGCGTCTCCTCTTGTCGAGCACATCTACAACTCATTGCGCGCAGCAAAACTGCGCCCTGATGCGGGGGCCAGGGGTGGCAATCACAATCCGTTTTGGCGCGTCGGTCGGTCAGGGTGGACGAGCGCCGCCTCGCGACCTACGATGGAAGGCGATGGTCAAGCCGACGACGTTGCGTGCCAAGGGTGGAAGCGATCGGCATGCTTCGCGGCGAGGATTGGCGGCAGCCGCAAGACGCATCACAACGCGAACAAGCGTTGCACGCTCGGACGGGGAATCCGGCACGAAGAAGGACTCGACAGCGCGGGGGATCGGATCGCGAATTTGCTGCTGGGGCACAGGCGGGGGAGGGGGGAGGGGAGCGGGCCGCGCGAGGTCGAGGCCCCCATGCATGCGGCTGGCCTCGCTGGACCAGGGGATGTGGGATGTCGGCGGGATGCGGCCCAGGGGGCGGGGGCCTCGACGATGGGCAGCGCGGGCAGCCGATGCTTCGCGAAAAGGGGGCACGCACAGAACGGCACTTAGCGGCCGGGGCGCGGCACTCGTTGGGGGCGCGAATGGCGGCGCCCGACATGCACCCCGCCCCGCTGGCTAGGTGTCGCTCTGTAAGTGCTCCGGTTTGTGAGGATGTCTACGGCGAAAGCAGCCCGTGCAGAACTGCACCTAGTGCCTGGCTAAGTGCAATTCTGAAAGTGCTGGGTGTCTCGCGCGGGGCCAGCACGCGCAGATCGGCACCTGGCGAAAGTGGCGGGGCGCAGGCCGGGTGCGTCGTCGCGCCCCGCCCGCAGAGTCAGGAAAGCAAGGGCCGCTGAACCTCCCGCCGGCTTCCGGGCGGAGGAGTCTGAACGTCCCAGGGCTATCCGAAGGAATTCCAACTGCGGCCTCCACCCGCATCGCCCCCCCTATCAGAGCATCTCGCCTGGTCACTGCCCCGTCCGCCCGCTGCGTTGTCCTCCCCCTCCCCCGTTCTTCCTCTACCTGTCGCCCTCCATGTCCCTGAACGTTTCCCAATTGCCCATTGCCCCTGCAAGCGCCCGCGCCCCCCCGCAGCTGAAAGACTCACCTTGCACTCATCCTCCAATCCACTCGCGAGGTGCAAGTCGTGATTCCACACTGACACTGGCAAGCGACGTCGAGGCCCCCGCAAATCCGACAGGCGCGATCGGCCCCCTCGAACTTCGGGCGAAAAAATGCGTAAGACGATGTCGCAAAAGTAAATTTGGAAATTGGGGATCCGCGCATGAAGCTGAGGCACTCGCCCAAAGTGTTCTTCTGCGCCTGTCCGATCTTGGCGAACTTTCGACCCCGTCTCGAAGGAATGAAGGGTCTTCCGATCGCTCCCCCCCCCCCTCCCCCCTCCGTGGCCAACCCATTCATTGCGATGTCTACGGCTCGCGCGGCCATCGCTCGGGCGAAATTTGTGGGCATTTTTCCGTGCGGGTCGCCGAGTCGGCCACTTGTGGACTGCCTACCAAACCACCAACACCCAACCCGAATACCCGAATTTCGGGTTGGGGGGGCACGGGTTCCAGATGCGTTTTCTCAATGTTCCCCGAACCCCTCCCACTGGAAAAGGAAGGCAAATTGAGGCCTTCGGGTTGGGTTGGGTCGGCTTGGTGGGTGGCGACTTGCGGCTCGCGGGGCGGCGCTTCTTGTTCCGCCCCCCTCTAGCCAGACAGTTGGGCGCAAAGGGTCAGCGGGCGGCGCCGACTGTTCCGTTGGCAAGGAAGGCTTTCGCGCGACTGCCCAGCGGCGCCTATGTTCCGCCGGCGAAAGGGTCTGCTGGCGGTGCTCGTCGCCATTCCAGCGCGGGCCCGGCGCTCCAGGCGCGCCAGGCCCAGTTCGATATCGCGCGTAGCGCATGAGCGCCAGAGCGCCCATTCTGTCAGCTGCGCCTGATGCTCGGCTGGCCTGGCCACGTTGGCGGTGCTCGCTGTCCCACGAGCATCGTGTCTCACGGACTTTTCCGCGCCCGAGATCACGCTGCGAGTGTTCACGTCCGACAGCGGATAATGCGGTGCGCCGCGCCTACTGTTCGGTGTTAGACGTTCCGCTCAGGCTTGCACGGGGGGTGACTCCCCAATTTCGGGCTACATGTCCTTCGGCGCGAATTTATCTGCCGGCCCTGCTGGTTGCCGCGCGCGTCCAGCGGGCGCCCGCGCATTTCGGACTTCCGTCGTCCAATTCCGGGCGCGTTGGGCGCGCGCCGGCGCGCGGCCTCGGTTGCCAACGACGCCGGCTGCTCTGTCGGCGCGGCCCTGCTGGTGGGGCTCACTGCCCCGCCGTCGGGCGCCGAGGAACGCGGACTCGAGCAGTCCAATTTTCTGACGTGCTGGGCATGCGCCCGGCGCAGTGAACTGGCCAGCGGCGCTTGCGGGTTTGCCGTGCAACGTACTGTTTACCTGGTGACTGGCTGGCGGGCCCCGCGTCCATTGGCGATCGCCGCGGCCTTCGCGCGCCCTGGCCAGTCGCGCCTTGCCGTGGGAGGTCCGTAGACCCAGGGCTCAAGCTCTCGCGTCGCGCAGCCAGTCAAATTTCGCTCCGCTGGCCCTGCCGTCGCGCCCTCTGACCATGGCGCCGACCGTTTGCAGCGGCGTTTGTGGGAGGTGCGCGCGCCAGACGCGCGAGCAATTCGGGGGGGCGGCGTCGCGGGCCTAGCAGCGGCCGCACTTCTGGAGAGCAGGGGGAAGGGCTGAGCCTGCAAGTCCACCATGGGCTCGCGCCGCAGACTCCCCCCCTATCGCCCTTCGCTGTCGCAGCGCGCCCGGCTGGCTGATTCGGAGAAGGCCCCGCCTGGAACGATCAAGGACATCTTTCCTCTGCCGGGCGCCGCTCGGCCCGCCGCCGCCAAAGCCAGGGCGGGCGCCAGATGCCGCGCGCCAGAAGATGCGAGGGTCAACGTTCGCATGGCCATGGGCCTTCGCAGGAGCAGCTCGAACGCCTCGTTGCCCGATCTCTCAGCGAATAACGGATCGGTGGAGCTGGCGATATCACGCATGTCTCCGCGGAGTTGCTTGCGAGTTGGTGGATTTGGCGGACGCGTTTTGCAACTGGCGCGTCTTGCCTTCGGATGCATGGTGGCTGGGGTTCTGGCCCCTGGGGCGACAGCAGCATGGCGCGCGCGGGCGCTTGCCGTTCGGCCTTGAAACGGCACCGTCCATCGACGATTCTCGCTAGAGAGAAGTACTCCGGCTTTTGCAGTCGCACGAGAGGGCCGCGCTCACATATTGCGTAGACGACAACCTTGGTGCCCAATCTTGCGGAAGACGCGCGGCTGGAGCTGGGGCGCGTCGTCCTCTTCGGTCTGAAGATTGGCATCCCGGTTTCTGCGGAAGAAAGCGGCGCCCGACCGCCATCTCAAGACCAGACTTGGGCAGGATGGGTCCTCAACGCTCCGAACAGCGCGCTGTCAACTGAGCGCAAGAAAAGCGACGAGTGCAGATCCCTGGTCCTTGACGCCACGGCGGTAGATCCAGCCGGCGCCTCGGCAGCGCGCGACCGCGCCGCCGCCGCCAACTTGGCCAGCCACATTGCGGAAGTATTTCTGCTGCAAGGCATGGCGGCGACTGCGCCGCGTCTGGGCGCCGCAGAACGCAGCAAACGAGCGCGCGCTGTGGGCTCGCCGCCCAGCAGCGAGTCCCGTTGCCCACCTGAGTCCCGACGCACGCGCTGCTTCGAAGTGGTGGCGCTGCGCTCTGGGCCGCGCCCCGGAAGGACCGCTGCGCGGCGAGGCCGGCCATCTTTCTCTTCGGGGACCTAAATCGCCAGAGTTCCACGACTGGCGTCGCTCGGCGGCCGGCCGCCTGCGCATCATCGAAACTGGCGCCGCCAAATTGCGCGGATGGCCATGCCATTCGCGCAGCGCCGGCGCGGTCGCGTCCGGCGTTTGGCCAGGTTTCGCGGATCTCGCGGACAACGCAGACGCGATTAATTGGAGAGGTTGTGGGTCGCGGCCCGGGCCGTTCGAGCAGAGCCCAGGTGGTTGCGCGGATTGCGCGTCGCGATTAGACTGGGCAAAGCGGCCGCCATCCATCGCGCGAGTTCTCGGTCTGGCCGCAAACCGAACCTCGCGCAGCTAGCCGAAGAGTTCGAACATGCTGAACACTCGGCTGGGTGCTGGCGATGAGCCGTGCATCTGGCTGGCGCAGCGAATGTCGCCTCGAATTCGGGGCCCCGAGACTCGACTTGCGTCTCAGTGGATCGCGGGCCCTGCCCCCGAGGCCGCGTTGAAAGCGTCAGCGATGGACCGTCTCACCAACGAATTCGGCCCATGTGATTGCGATTGTTCGCGGACCGCGAGGGGGTCGCCGCGAAAGCCCCGCTTTGGCTTTGCGCAAAACACACGGCGTTTGAGGCGCAGTGCTAGGAAACAAAATGCGCCCCCCCCCCTCCCCGCGCCTTGGCGGCGCGTGTCGTTTCGTACCTGTCCAGAGCACTTGCCGAAGGCAAATGCTTCCTTGTCATTTCAATAGTGAGTGCCAGAGGACGCCCGAGCACCCTGGTTCCGACCTTGGCAACTAACCAACGGCGTAGTCTTGCTCGTTGGCAATGTGGATATGATATGTTTCGCATTCCGCGTCCGGACGGCGGCTGGATTTAGGCCCCGGCTGCGGATCTGCCAATCCTACCCCTCCGCCGCGCGGACATATCCCAAAAAGTCCTCATCCGTCCCTTTTCGTCCTCTCGCCGCTTCTCTCTGCCGCGCGTCCATCTTGCGGCCCCCTCGCCAACCCCTGGCTGCGCGAATCCAGCCGGCCCCTTCTTCGACGCTGCCGAGCTGGCTCGAACTCAGGTCGCAGTCGGCGCGGTGCACTTCTGAGTTGAAGCAACTTTCTCCCGGCGCCGTGACTCCCTGCTGCGGCCCAGCCACGTCGGGCCCAGTCGAACCCAGCGTCTTCGGCGAGGCGGCGGCTCGGCGGGGCGGCCCCCTGGAAGCAGCGTTCGCCCGGGCCGCCAAATCGGTCTTGCACGCGGACGTGGCCTTTGACGTCGGGGAGATCCCCACGGCGACCAGAGCAACGGTGGAGACGTTCGAAAAGCGGAATGCGGACGCAGACGCGGTGATCGCATTGCTCGAGCAGCGCGCTATCGCTTATGAGGCGTTCGTCGCCAAGGCCAGCAAGCGGGGGTCTGATCTGGGCACCGCCTTCTCTTGGCGCGAGGTCGAGCTATCCGCGGGCGCCCGGGGGCGGCTGGCTGGGCGGCGCCGACTCTTCGCGGACAAGGGCTGGCTCTCCAACGTTTCAACGCAGAGGGGCGCCACGTCCATGGTCAACGCCGCGTCTGCGCGCATGGCCTACCCGAACAAGCCGGGGGCGCAGAGGATCACGGGCGCGATCAGTCTGCGCAGCGCGCCCAAGACCACCCAGAAGGAGCTGTGCACGTCGTCGTTTGGAAGCAGTCTGGACCGCTTCCGCGCCTTCATGTCGGACCATGCGGCGGCCCGGGACGACGAGGTAGTCGCCGCCATCGCCTGGAAGGCGCTGGGGATCTCCCTTTTGTTCGAGAACCAATGCGCAATCGCCGCCGCGGCCAAGTCGACGACGTCCACCAAGATGGCCTGCCTGAGGAATGATGTGATGCCTCTCTTGCTCGCGGCCCGTAGAGCAATGCGTCGCAAGCCCAAGAAGGCGTCGGCGAGGAGGAGAGGCCTGGAGCGCGTCATGCTGTGCTCCGAGTGCATGTGTGACTGGCCCGCGGGCCTCCCGCGCCTCGCCGCGGCTCCCTTCTCTCCCCAGTCCCGCCGTCGCAGCGGTCGCGACTTCCGGCCCCTCCGAGGGCGCGCCGGGCGCGGTGGGTGGACCCGCGTACGCGCGCCCGCGCGCAGAGCCAGCCCAGGCCGCGGCGGGGCGCAACCTGGCGTCGCAGCAAGGGCTCCCGCGGCAACAGCAGAACGCGGGCAAGGGCGGTCAGCATGCGGGCAACGGCGGCGCACCCCGGGCGCAGAGCGCCGGCAAGGGCGGGGACAACAACCACAGGGAGACCAACGTGGCGGCGATGCTGTCGGAGCTGGCGAACGTGGCGGGCAGGCAGCAGCCGTCTGCCACCCAAGCCTTCGTCGACGCCAAGCGCTGGGGCTCGCCCGCCGACGGGGAGGCGATCAGGTCCATCGCGCGATTTTTTCCTACGTCGGTAATTCGCTGAGCAATTATTGCTGTAGCTGTGCTGCAGGGTGCTGCAGCGAGTGGTTATCATCGGCGGGCATGCTGCAGCTGCGACGAAGACGGCGAGCGCAACGCCGGGGGCAGGGGGTCTGGGCCTGGAAGGAAAGAAGGAGTTGGCAAGGAATTTGACGCGGAATTTCCAGAGCTAGGAAGGAATGCCGCTCTCTCTCTTTTACAACGCCAGGAGGTCTGGGCAAGGAAGGAAAAATGGAGTTAGAGAGGGATTCGAAAAGGACTTTCCAGGCCAGGAAGGAAAAAATATGAAAGGGGACAATTTAAGAAGAAACGAGTTTGACGCGAATTTTCCCAGAAGTTCGACAGGCACCTCGTTTTGTTTGGCCGGCTGGGAAAGATGAAATGAAATCGACGAGGCGTTTCCAGAGCCGGCAAAGAATGTCGCTTTTTCTTTTCGACTCCAGGGGGCCCGGGCCCGCAGAGAAAATAGGGTTAGAAGGGGGCGCGATGAGGAAGTTCCACAGATAGCTACGACGACCTGTTAATATATATATATATATATATATATGTATATATATATATATACATGCATGCATGTGTTAACGCGGTGCCAGGGGGCCTGGGCCAGGCAGAACAAATGGGGTTGCAAATTTCCAAGAGTTAGAATGGAATTTCGCTCTTTGAGTTTTTGCTCACGACGCCGGGATGTCTGGACCAGGACAGAAAAAAGGAGTTAGAAAGCAATGCGAGATGGAATTTACATAGGTAGAAAAAAAGCCTCCATCACATAACGAATTCCCAACCTGGAATGCGTCGCGTGCATTCTCGCAAAGGGGCGATGACAGCGCGACATCATATGAGTCCCACTGTGACCGTGGAGCGCGCATCCTCGCCACGCGTGACCGTCGACCCTCCGCGCCCCATCGAACTGCCCAACCCGAGCCGCCATTGGGTCGGGGCCCACGCCCCGGCATCGATGGTTTTCAGCGCGCGGGGGGGGGGGGCGGCGGCGTCGCGCAAAGCGAGGGCTCGAAGAAGTTCAGAAGCGACCAGATCTTGCGAACGATAAGATTTCCACGCTTCGGTTGCGCGGCACTCTTGAAGAGAAAAGATACCGCGGGCACTGCCGGCGTCGAACTCGTCGCGCAGCCCGGCGGGGGGGGCGCGAGGCGCCCGAGCGAATGCAAACAAACCGCCCGCAATAATATAGCGTCTGGCAGGCGTCGACGCACGCAGACGGGCCGCTTGCGGATCGGCAACCTGTTCCGGGAGCGCTCGAAACCGATCGCCCCGAGACGCGGGCGCCCTTCGCGCCCGAAACGCCGCCGCGCAACTGGGGTGAAACGGCCCGAGACATGGACTGATGCTTCAGTTCGCGGAGCCCCCGCTTTTCCGCCCGCCCGCGGCGAGAGCGTTCAATCCCCTGACCCTGCGCCTCCGCGGGGCGCCTTCCAGCCCGCGGCGCGCGACGTCGAACTCGGACCGGCCACGCGGAAGCTCGAGGACTCAATCCGCGCCAGCGCGTCGCAGTCACCTGCCAAAAGTCGCCAAGAAGCCCCCCGGCGCCATATCGGGTTCGACTGCGTGCGCCACTTGATGAACGAACGACTCAGAATGCTGAACTTTCCAGCCGATGGGTTTCTTGTCTCGCCAAACGCGCCCATGTCGACAATCGTGCTGCACTAGAACCATCCCTCGGCCAATGCAAGTCGCGGCCCAATCAATGGCGCGCTTGTCGTACTCGAGCCCGCTGGGAGGCCGTCGGCGCGGGGCCGTCAATCGAGGCCCCCCCCAGCAATGCTACCATCAGAACCATAAGATAATCTCGTTGGCGCCATAGCTTCCGGGCAGTAAGTGCGCTTGCGCAGCTAGAAGTTGAAACCGCTCACGGCGCTCAGCGCGAGCGCCGCGAGAGTAGTCGCCGAGCTGAGCCTCTTTAGTCATCGACACCCTGGGCCCCCTCTCAGCATTGAAATCGGCCCCAGAATCGCAACGTCACTAGGCATGTGGCGTTTGGAGATGTACTGGAAAACGTGTGAAGATGCAGTCAAGTAGCGCGCACTGCGCCATCGTGGGCAAGTCGAGGAAGAGGAAGAAGAACATGCACGCGCCGCCAATGTGGTAACATATCACAACCGCAAATATGCGTCGCACCAAGTGAAACCACGACAAAATATCACTGCGACCTCTCTGTTCAAGATGAAGATTCCTCAAATTGTTCCTGCCAGAAGAAAAACACCCCCGGTAAGCTATTGAATCACTCAAGCGCTACCCAGAACATTGGAGCGATATGACATTCAACGGTGGAGTGGCCCTTGTTTCCCCTACATGTCGCACTACGCTGTCTAGCTCCGAAACGGACGCCCTTCAGGAATATCCTGCTTGATCTTCTCTATCTTCTCCTGAAAGGTTCCGTCATTCTGGAGCTCCGAATGTGTGAGTTCGGCGTTGGGAATCTCCATGCGGAAGACGGGCTGACCAAGTGTGTTGAAATGCGCCACAACTGTCCGCTCAACCATGGCATCCAAAAAGCCTGATGTCATTATGCGGGAAGACAATTTTGAGATGACGCCATGACCTTCTGCTAGGAAGAGTACTTTCGCCATGTGCACCAGCGTCGATGTGAACTGGCGCTGCACCCTGGTATGGTGCGTCTTCATCCACAGCTTGAGTCCAGGATGTGGTACAGAATCAGGGTTCCCAGCAAGAGCGTAGGAATGCACGACCACGACCCGAACTTACAAATTAATGCCTCTCTCTCTCTCGACACACACAATGACGATGCGTCCCAAGAAGCTGCACAACCATCCTTCCTGTAGAAGGCCACGTCGTTGCCAAGAGAAACGAGCCACTACGTACAACGCTACAACCAGGTCTAACGAGCGAAGAAGTCTTACCCTGATGCGGCATGATCGCATCCTGCTCCGACGCAAGTGGGACACGACAAATAACAATCTCGAGAGCGTCATTATCCCTGCAGTGCTGTATGTCCAGTCCAGCTCCATGCTGAAGCGAAGCCCTCGTCGATGCCACACCAGCTCGTTTCCATCTTGTGCGCCGCCGACTGCGCCACTCTCATCGCATCTGCCGCCACCTTCTCCGCCCGACGGGCCGCCGCCACCGCATCGTCCGCCTTGGAGTCCACCGTCTTGCCGGTGTCCTCAACATTCTGGAGGCGGCCACCCATGGTCGTGCTCATCCCCAGCATCTACTTCATCAGGTCCGCGTGAGTGGCTTCACCCCCCAATGCCAAACGCATTCAGCTGCTGCCACTCTTCCTCATCAGACTCAAGCGAACGAGCGGGAAGGCCGCTGGCTCCACGTCTAGCCATGTCTGCCCCGGCCACGACGACCCGCCCGCGCGCGCGGCAAGGCTGCTGGAAGACAGCAGTGCTTGAGCCAAAATGGCACAAGGGGGTAGGGGGGAGGGGAGGGGGGAAGGCTTCTCAGAAGTAGCCCCATTAGAAGAAGCCTTCCTCCCCCGGAGCCCCCTGTGCGCGCCGCCGAACGTGATCTAGGACACGGCAGCGTCAGAGCCCGGGGCGCCCACGTAACATCCTCGAGACGCTAGAGGAAATCGTACTGCAAGCGACGCCCCCCCCGCTCGTGGAACAGAACAGCACAGACGGCGGCATGACTGGACGCTTGCGGCGGTCCTAGGTCGGCGCCCTGGCCCCGTCCCCTCGCGCGGCCCCGCTGCCCCACTCCCTGTTACAAGGATGCCTGTGCGCTCTTGGGGCCTGCCCTGCGACCATTCCCGGACACACAGACGTTTCCTGGGGACCTCAACTTCCAGCGTGCCCTCGGGCGGACCGCGCAGCCCGTCCGAGAGCCGTATCGAGGGGCGGCCCAAGAGGTTCAAATCGGGGGAATGGGGGACTGCTTGATTTGAGCATGATCGACAATTCGGTTTTACGAGCGCCCAGGGCGGCCCCCCGAGGCAACCGAGAGAGCCGAGGGTCTCAAGAAGCCACCAAGAGGGGCCTCAAAAGCGCGCCCCCGACAGACTGCTGCAAGCACCCCACTCCAAAATGAACATGCTGGTCCCCAGGGGCTCCTTAAGAAGCCCCCTAGAGGTCAAGAGGCTCTCTCTCAGGAAGCCCTGGATAGACTCCAGGTGGTCCCCGAAAAGAGGCAAGAGGCCCATTTCCTGGCAAGCCGCGGTTCTTCCAACATGCCTCGAAGGAAGAACAACTGCATGAACAGAGTTCCGCATGGACTTCTCGGATGGGCGCTAGCCCCCCTCGCTGGCGAGCGGAGCAGCGGCGCCGGAGGCGCCGCCAGTGGGTTCCAGCTCCGATCCAAGAAATGTGAGGTCGGGCATGTCCCCCTACAAGCGGATGTTGGACGAAAAATAAACAATATGCTTATTGTTTTCTCCAAAAAACCGAGCATGATGAAACATAGTCAAAACATCGCCCCCAGATCATTGTTTGACTACTCTGGACTCTTCTTCCTGTAGAGGGACGTGCCCGACTTAAAAAGAAATGCGTGCGGGGCTCCGAAAGTATATGCTCCTGCAAACTGTTATGACTCGAGGGTCTTTCCTTTTGTTGTTTAAGAGCAAAGAAAACATGATCAAATATAGTCCAAACATCGCCTCCATACTATTGTTCGACTATTCTGGAATGTTCTTCCTATAAAGGGCCGTGCCCGACTTAAAAAGAAATGCGTGCGGAGCTCCGAACGTACATGCTCATGCACACTGTTATGACTCGAGGGTCTTTCCTTTCGTTGTTTAAGAACAAAGAAAACATGATCAAATATAGTCCAAACATGGCCCCCATAATATTGTTCGACTATTCTGGAATGTTCTTCCTGTAGAGGGACGTGCCCGACTTAAAAAGAAATGCGTGCGGGGCTCCGAAAGTATATGCTCATGCAAACTGTTATGACTCGAGGGTCTTTCCTTTTGTTGTTTACGAGCAAAGAAAACATTATCAAATATAGTCCAAACATCGCCCCCATACTATCGTTCGACTATTCTGGAACGTTGTTCCTGTCGAGGGCCGTGCCCGACTTGACAGAAATGCGTGCGGAGCTTCGAACGCATATGCTTACTCAAACTTTTATGAATCGAGTGTTTTTACTGCGCCCCCATACTATTGTTCGACTATTCTGGAATCTTATTCCTGTAGAGGGCCGTGCCCGACTTAAAAAGAAATGCGTGCGGGGCTCCGAACGTACATGCTCATGCACACTGTTATGACTCGAATGTCTCTCCTGCGCCCCGCGCCGACAAGCCAATGCACGAGGACAGGCCCGGGCCGAAGGGCACCCGACCACCCAGAACTTCGCGCCGTGGGCATCTCGGCAGCTACCGTCTCGGGGCGTTGACCTCAGGAACCCTCAACAAGGACTGAGGCCCTTTTTTTCAATAAGTTAACAAACATAATGCAACTTTTTCCATCAGTCAGCAAACAAGAAGGAACGAGGCCCCTTTTTTCCATGAGGAACGAGGCCCCTTTTTTCCATAAGTTAACAAACATAAGGAAACGTTCTTCCATACGTTAGCAAACAATAAGGACTGAGGCCCTGTTTTTCCATAAAGAACGAGGCATCTTTGTTCCATACGTTAACAAACATAAAGACACGTTTTCCATAAGTTAGCAAACCCTAAGGAACGAGGCCCCTTTTTTCCATAAAGAACGAGGCCCCTTTTTTCCATACGTTCACAAACATAAGGAAACGATTTTCCATACGTTAGCAAACAATAAGGAACGAGGCCCCGATTTTTCCATAAGGAACGAGGCCCCTTTGTTTCATACGTTAACAACATAAGGACACTTTTCCAGAAGTTAGCAAACACTAAGGAACGAGGCCCCTTTTTTCCATAAGGAACGAGGCACCTTTTTTTCCATACGTTAACAAACATAAGGACACGTTTTCCATACGTTAGCAAACAATAATGAACGAGGCCCCGTTTGTCCATAAGGAACGAGACCCCTTTTTCCATACGTTCACAAACATAATGACACTTTTTCCATAAGTTAGCAAACACTAAGGAACGAGGCCCCTTTTTTCCATAAGCAACGATGCCTCGTTGTTCCATAAGGTAACAAACATAAGGAAACTGTTTTCCATAAGTTAGCAAACAATAAGGAGCGAGGCCCCTTTTTTCCATAAGGATCGAGGCAGTTTTTTTCCATAAACTGACCTTCGATTGCCGGTCGAAGGCATAAGGAAAGCCTGAGGCAAGCTGCGAAACACTTGAGGAACGCGGAGCCCTTCCCCAACGCAAAGGGTTCCTTCTTCAGGGCCCCGACTGTATCTTCTTTTGGACAAGCGCGCTCCACAACTCGCAACGTACCTGCTCGCAAATGGCCTGGATCCGCCGAGGGGGATTTTATATCCATTACATCGAGGCAGACGTTTGATGTTTCGGACGTCTGCGCGTAGGCACTCTGCGATCAGTGGAACGCGCTCGGTGGCCTTTCATTGACTGATCCACGTGCCACATCCAGGTCAAGCGGGTGGTGGTAGGGGCCAAGACCCACAACTGGGCGGCAACGTCAGAGGAGGCTGGCTCCAGGGAGGAAGCATGGCGTTAGGATCGGCGAGCATCGCCGATAGAACCGCGAGAGGCCCCAGATGGCAAAACCGCACGTTACAGTCAACCCCTATAGCAATGGCGCGCGATGAGGATGTGCAAGGGCCTTGGGAACCCAATTCGAAGCTTTCCGCGCGGGGCGCGGCCAGACGAAAGTGGCCAAGGATGGACCGAGGAGAGGAGGATGCCAGGCTACCCTTGGGAAGGCTGCCCATCCGAATCCTTACTCTGCGGGTTGACTTTCATGGGCGGGGTGGGCTGTCGGGCCCCTTATCGGCGCTGCCCCTGCGATCAAAGCGGGGGGGTGGCAGGGGGTCGAGGCCCACAACAGCTGGGCAGGCAGCGAAAACCATGGCTTGGCTCTTGCACCGCAGCCCGCCTCGAGCCTCTGACATCCTCTTTGGGCCATGGGACTGCCTTTTAAAACGGGGGGATGGAGTGGAGGGATGAAAAAACGATCTCGTCGTAAGACACGGCGGGCATAAGACGTCGGGGAGATACGTCGGGATATCTGAGGGCCAGGGGGTCTGGAAGATAGCGCCGCAGCCGATGCAGAGCGCTCAAGAAGGCTCTGGAACGATGTGTATCACTCTAAGGCTCGTGCTTTGTTTTTTGTTTTTTGGGGGTCCTCTCCCTCACACACTCTCTCTGTCTCTCTCTGTCTCTCTCTCTCTGTCTCTCTCTCTCTCCTCTCTCTCTCTCACTCTCAATGCTTATGAATGTATATATATACGTACATATGCACTTATCTCGTTCTGTCTCTGTCTCTCTCTCTCTCTTTTTGTTTTCTCTCTCTCTCTCTGTATCTCTCCTGTGGGGGCCTTCCTCGAGATCCGATCTGGGCTAACTACCCCTGGGTCTTCAGCCAAATCCCCTGGACCTTCAGCCAAATCCAGAACCCCTTGTTTGTGTTGACGGCCCGCTCACGCGCTCATGCACAATGTTCTGAACACCCGCCACTGCCCAAATGACTGGCGTGCTACTGGCTGCCTCCTTCTCCTCGTTCTCAGACAGCTCCTTGTCGCAGTACGCCTCGCTCTCCGGCGAAGCGGGCGCTCTGACCGTGCAAGCGGCGAAAGCGGTATAGCAGGGACTTCCTGTCTTACAGTGGAGGCCAGTCCACAAGAAACCCAACCCTGAGACCCAGGACGTCCATTTATTTTTGGTGGGAACGTCACGCTTTCCGTATCAAAACCATCGAAGCCCAAGAAATCCAGGGCACCCTGGAGGCAAGCAGAGTGTTTCTTGGCATGGTTCCTCCCTGGAAATTTCTCTCACCCGTGTCCGAACAATTCGGACGCTCCACTTGCCCGGGTTCACACGCAGACACGGCCTTCGTCGCCGCTGCCCTACGACCTCGAGGTCTGGAGTGTCTGCAGCGATCTTCGAAAGCCGCCCTGGGGAAACCAGTGGAGCTCCCACCAGGGCAAAACCACCAAACAAAATCATAGATCTGCCGGAAAGGAGGAAGATAACGACGAGATGGTTGGCGGTGGCGTTTTGATAAGGAGGCGCCACGACGGGGGAGAGAAAGAAGGACCAGGCTACGTGAACGTACGGTCAAAACGGCACAGTCCATCACTGTTGCGATCGTGCGTGCCCTAGCAAAAAGCGGACGCTCCCCAAACACCCGTAAGTTACTATTGAATCAAGAATCTGCCACGCAGGTGAGTGAAACAAATTCGGAAGCTCCTCGAAATTACCACAGTCAAGGTCCACAAAAAGTGTTCGTTTCGTTTCGACGCACGCGGCACATAATCTTCAGCTACTCGCAAGCATATCATTTCTTAATACGTTCGCGCGCCCTTATTGCACGCTCAAGTTCTAGTGCGGACCAGTGACGATGTGTGTAACTCCCGTGGGCAACCTCGCGCACGCGCGAAGCCGTGCTACCCATGCGAATCAAAGTCAAAATGCCAACACACCCCCACAATCGATGCCATCCCGATTTGCTTCTGACTCCACATCCGAACCCGCTGCTCCGAACCTCCGGGGGGGGGGCGCTCGAACGCGACCCCGGCATCCAGCTCGGAGGTATCCCGGGGGCCAGGCAGCGTGAAAGCCGCGTCAGAACCAAGAGGCAACGGCGACGACGGTGACGGTGACGGCGGCGGTGGCGACGGCGACGGCGACGGCGACGAAGACGACGACGACGACGCCGACGACGATGACGCTGATGACGGCGGTCCCCGGGCTGGGCAACGACGACTATCGGTGTTGATAAATGGGGGGGGGGGGGGGGAAAAGGTGCCCTTTGCGGGCCCTGAAGGCCCCTTCTGGGCCCATCCCTTCAGGCGAAGGGCCCCTTTCTGCAGCCCTCGCTGCCCACCATATATCGCCCCCCCATTTCGCGACGCCCAAGTCCCGCCGCCGCCGCCTCTGGCGTCGCGGCCATCGTCGTCGTCGTCGTCGTCGTCGTCGTCGTCGTCGACGCCGCCGCCGCCGCCGTCTCGGCGGCCGTCATGGCGGTGGACCTCGTTTCTGTAGCCGTCACTCGCTCGGGGGCGAAGAGGGGGCGAGAACTCCCAAGCGTTGCGTATGCGAGGCGGGGATCTATCCATATCCACCGCTTTGGAACCGACGTCCTGGTGCCCCAGCGGGCGGTGGATATGGATATATTTTGGCCCCCATGGGACCGAGAATCTATCCATAATCCACCGCCTGTGGAGGCCTGCGAAGATCGAACCCCAAAGCGGCGGTTATGGATACATCTCCCCCGCGGACCGTAGTACTCGGCGGCGACGCCCGAAACTCTGCTCAAAATCGGCCCCCAGGCCCCTCCCGGCATTTCGTTCGGTTTGACCCAAAAGAGGGTCCAGCAAAGAGAGGATGGTGCAATAGATTTGGTGCAATAGATTTGTGGGGTTGCAGTACATTTGGGGCGTGCAAGACATTCTGGGGCGCAGATGTGTTGCTGGATCTTCGCGTGCA
>CAUYUJ010014395.1:232500-255000 GCA_963575745.1 Prorocentrum cordatum | reverse complement strand
ACAATATTCCATGGGAGGCAGAAGCCCCAAACATTATTCAGCCCGCCCAACAAATAGAGGGGAAAGAATATGCGCCGCAACTACGACGACGACGACGACGCTAACGACTATGACTAAGATTACGACTACGACTACAACCGCGACAACGATTACCACTACAATCACGGCACCAATCACGATTACAATCGGAATTGCAACCACAACCACAAACACGACTACAACCACAACCACTGATTCTTATTGCCATCCAAATGAAGAGATGCTCACGAATCCTCTCGCGTGTAGGGTGGCCCACAATGGATGACTCCCTGCTGGAAAACCCAATATTATCCAACCCGCCTAACAATAGAGGGAAACTAATCCCGCCGCGGGGACGACGCCGACGACGAAGATGTCGGGAGGATGAGGAGGAGGAGGAGGAGGAGGAGGAGGAGGAGGAGGAGGAGGAGGAGGAGGAGGAGGAGGAGGAGGAGGAGGAGGAGAGGAGGGGCGAGTTTGTTCCCCGCCGAGAGAATCAGACCTCCTGAGGTTGGATGGGGTCCGAAACGATGGGGTCGGAGGATTGCACCAGGTCGCCGATGTATCGCCGATGCATCGGCGATGCACCGACGATGCATCGGCGATGCATCGACGATGCATCGTCGACGTCGGCGTGGCGAAATCGTGCTCCACATCGAGCTCCATCGCCGATGCATCGGCGATGCGGCGAGATCCTCCGAGCCCATCTATTCGGACCCAACCTGGGAGGCCTACAGGTGCTCTTCTGCACGGCACGAGGAGGCGGGGGGGCCAGACTTCGAGTAGGGGATCGACTACAGAATCGATCTACCCCAAGATTGGTTTTCTCGTCGAACCTGCGAATCATTTGCAGAAGTCTCCGTCGATTGCCGAACATTCTAGGCCTTCGCCGTAGCTTCGAGGGAGAATCAATTCTGGGGTAAATAAATTCTGTAGTCGATCCCCTACTCGAAGACTGTTTGCCCCCCCCCCGCCGAGCGCTGGGGTGGCCCCGCGTCTCCGCCCTTGGGCGCCCGCAGCCGCAACCTCTCCCACGAGGCTCGACGCCGCGAGCAAGGTGCGGTCGGACCGAGGCATGAGCTCGAGGTCGGTTCGGGGAGGGCACCCTCCTCCTCCTCCTCCTCCTCCTCCTCCTCCACCTCCTCCTCCTCCTCCTCCCCCTCCTCCTCCTCCTCCTCCTCCTCCCCCTCCTCCTCCTCCTCCTCCTCCTCGTCGGCGTCTTGACTGCACCTCTGCTGGACTCCCTGCCGCCTGCGATCCAGGGCGCACGACCTGTGCTCTCGGAGGCCCGAGCCCGGAGCCTCTCCCGTGTCTGCGGGGTATCCTTTTGCGCATCCTGTGGGGAGGGGCGTCCTCTCGAACGTGCCTTCGGCTTGGGCCGGCGGGGGTCTCGTGCTCTCGGAAGAGGTTCCTTCTGCCCCGAGTCGGGATGTGCGGTTCGGTCGGGCGTGCCCCCCTGCAGGAGGATCTTGGACGAAGAACTCAACACAGTCACACAACATACCCCCAAAAATGGTCAAACAACATACGCACCATCGTTCCCATACTATGTTTTGACTGTTCCTGAATGTTCCTCCTGTAGAGGGGCGTGCCCGACTTCTTAACTGTGCGGCAGCGCCGCGACGGGTCACGAGCGGAGCCCTCGACCCGGCCTGCCTGCGGCAGTCTTCGAGCCGCGTCGACCTGTGACGGCCCTGGGGCCCGCAGCCCGGCGAACTCTCGCCGTCGCTCGGACGTCCACTTCCCGTGCATTTCTCGGTTTCGTGCGTGTGTTTTTTGCTCGATGGTCGAGGATGGTCCTCGATGGTTCTCGCCGGCGAAAAATGCACACGTCCGAGCGATGCCAAGAACTCGTCCGCTGCGAGCCCCACGATCCGATGCAGCGGCTTCTTCGCTGCGCGGCCCCTGGACGGCCCGACCCTTTCCCCCCATGTTGGAGGCACAAGGACATAGCACTGCACGTCCTCCTTGGAGGCGCGCGTCCGACCCGAACATATCGTATACCCATCTTCTGGTAGATCGTTTCCCGAGCGGCACGGCCAGAAAGCGCCCGACACGACGCATACACTACTAGATTTCTCGGTGCGCACGTCGCCCTGGGGGGGGGGGCGACGCACATATAGTATAATGATGCCGGGGTGACGCCGACCCCGGGCCGGCTCTTCGTCCCGAGCAGTTCTCTGAGGGTCCTGGGGCACGCACGGGTTCCCAGCTGCCGAACACTGCGAGCAACCTCAGAATCCGATTCTTCAGTACGTCCGAAATCTGGGGAAAGCTTGCAACGCCCGGATCTCAGGGTCCAGCAAGGGACCGGAGGAATAAGAAACATCTGGACGGCTCAAGTTGGTGATTAAACTGGTCCGTCGACTCCCTGAGACTGCTTCAGAATATTGAAGATGAATTGCGCAACGGCTGCCAACTTTTCAAACCTGGCCTTCTTCTCGTTATCTCTATTTTTTGTTGCTGTTGTTGTTGTTGTTGTTGTTGTTGTTGTTGTTGTTGTATTTGTTGTTGTTGTTGTTGAACATTATTTCTTCTTAAGAATAATTATTGTTGGGACCCCTGGTGCACGACCCCCCCGCCGCGCCTAGGCCGCAGCCACATTTTCATCATTTTCGTGAGGAAGTCTCAGGCAAAACGATTGGTACCGGATCCGGTTGTTTTGTTGACGCTCGTTTTCCCTTGCAAAAAACATCATAAAATGAAAATTCTTGTTCTTACTTGATCAAATTGCAAGAATCCCTTGCAAAAAATAAGGTAAAGTGGACATTCGTGCGCGCAAGACGAAATCCTTCCAAAACCTTAGGTTTCGTAGCGATTTTAACATAAAAACATCAAAAACCCAATGGTTTTTTAAGAAAAAATTGTCAAAATGTCCTTCCGCGCGCGCTGTCCGAATCCCACAAAACCAATGGTTTTTCAACATTTATGTTACATGAGCTCGCGCGAGCTACTTTTTCTTGTTCTAACATAATCAAATTTCAATAATCCCTTGCAAAAAATAAGGTAAAGTGGACATTCGCGCGCGCAAGACGAAATCCTTCCAGAACCTTAGGTTTCGTAACGATTTCAACATAAAAACATCAAAAAGCCAATGGTTTTTCAAAAAAAAATGTCCAAATTTCATCCCGCGCGCGCTGTCCGACTCCCACAAAACCAATGGTTTTTCAACATTTATGTTACATAAGCTCGCGCGAGCTACTTTTTCTTGTTCTTACATAATCAAATTTCAACATCCCTTGCAAAAAAAAGTAAAGTGGACATTCGCGCGCGCAAGACCAACAAAAAACACGACGATCTCAGGAACTTGCCCCAAAAATGTGACCAACTCCGCTCTCTCTGTCTCTCTCTCTGTCTGCTCTCTGTCTCTCTCTCTGTCTGTCTGTGTCATGTATTGTATGTCACAATTGCAGGATGCTGGGCACACGCGCGCCCCGAATAAGTGACCAAGTTCTGTGGGTGTGTACCCCACGCCAGTGTAGTAGCCACGGTCGTCCGCACGCCACGAAGTGAAGTGTCCCAACGTCATAGGGCGGGAAGCTGGGTTTGGGTGGTCGCGAAGAGTCGTTTGGATATTTGGTAGAGCTTGAACTGCCCCCCCACGAAGTGGGGGTATTGTCTCGCGTCGCATGAAAACCCTGGCACTGGTGAGAACACTGAGCGTTCGGGTAAAATGATTGTTGTTGTTGTTGTTGTTGTTGTTGTTGTTGTTGTTGTTTCTTCTTTTTCTGCTTCTTCTTCATCATCGTCTTTCCCACGTGCCCACAGGGACCAGCCGCACGGGTGCGCGACAAAATGCCCCCGCGCGCTGCGCCACCCGCTGGGGCTGTTGTTTTTGTGTCTCGCCTGGGCCGCTGCCTGGGCCGGCCAAGCCAAGCACGCTGCCGCGCGCTCGTTGACGAGCCCCCAGGGGAAGCAAGGCCACGACGACGTGACGGTGCTGGCGGCGACGGCAAATCTCCTCCTCCTCCTCCTCCTCCTCCTCCTCCTCCTCTGCCTTTTCTTCCTGTTCCTCCCTGTACTCCTCCTCCTCCTCCTCGTCCTCCTCCTCCTCCTCCTCCTCCTCCTTCTCCTCTGGGTACGCGGCTCCTCGTCCTCCAGCTTGCCGATCATGTCGGAGATGAGACCCTTGAGCCGCCACCCCGTCGCCGGCGGGATCCCTCGGCGTGCCCTTTTCCAGGATGCCGCTCGAAGAACAAAGCGCGGCCTAATTGCGAGATCGCCCAACACATGGCGGATCTGGAGTCACGGCGGTGCCTTTCCGTGGCGCGGGGAACCACTAAAATCAATACATACACATCAACGTTCGGATGTCCGCACGGATGCCTCGGATTGGCGCTGGCTCCCATCGGCAGCCCCTGTTGCGCCGCCCCTAGCGCGCTTCGCGCACCACGGAAAGGGGGGTACAACGCCGAACCAAGAAACCAGCGCAAACCTCAACATTGTCATGTTTACGTCAATATTTTTCCCCCGGATCATAGAAAATCCGGTCCTGACTCCGGATCAACAACGTGTTGGGCGAGTTCAGAAGTATAGGGCGGACGCCTCCGCATTAAATTTCGAGCTCTTTTAACGTCGAGTTCCGCCCTGATGTGCCGTCGCTGTTCCTGCCATGCTGTTGTGAAAATGTCCGCTCTTTGTTTTCCAGCGCGGGGGTTCTTCAAACCGTATTATTCCGCATAAAGTGAAATGCGTTTCCAACAAAAAGGCTTCAACCAAAGGATTCTGCAGCGGGCTGACCGACTGACCGACTGTTGAATTGCATCCCTGGCGGACGCGCTGCCATAATCAAACTTCAGCGTACCTGTGTCAAAACATTGCATACGTACACGACGTGTCATAATCTGAAGTTGCCCGCTGATGTAGGGCGCCATCGGCGGCTGTGGCGATCCAGCTTTTTAGCCGTGCCGTCACCATTGCACACCATGTATATCAAAACGACCCGTCGGCCTCAGAGACAACGTTGTTGGATCTTTGCGCTTGGCGACCCCGCGACGTTGACGCCAACGTTTGTTGCTTATTCCATGTGTGTGTCAATACCGTCGAATGTCTGGCGCGGTGAACGCAATGCCGAAGCACCCGTTAACTTCTGAACGCAACGTTTGCAGCGGAATGCGTCGATAATGATTCTGTATTGTTTCATGGGCTACAACGCGCCCAATGAGCTGAACAACTTTCTGAACACGCGCGTGCTGCACTGTCGAACACAAACATCGTAATGGCAACAGTTGGATAGCGAATGAACTCACGCAGCTCTATCTTCGATGAACCTCAATGGCGGCGCGAATGCGATGCAAAAATGATGGGTGACGTGACGGCGATGCCCCTTTTAATGGGTGGCGGGGCCGGGGGCCCTGTGCGCAGGGCGCGTGCCAGTCCCAGGAACTCGATGCCCCAAGGTGGTTGCGGGCGTGTTCTTCTGAGGCGGCCGAACGCCTGAGCCCAAATGGCCACAGACGTCGGGCTGGGGCGAAAGTGCACACTGGCGCTGGCACGCGCGAGCGCATCCTCGATAAGCCCTGGCAGCGGTGCGACAGCGGTAAAAAATGGCCGAGGCGACGGCGGTGCCCCTCTTATGGTTGGCGGTGCCGGGGGCCCCGTGCGCAGGGCGCCTGCCATTCCCAGGAACTTGATGCCCCCTCCCCGCGATGGGAGTGGCACGCCACTAGAAACCAGGAGGGGGGAGGTAGGAGACCCAGACGTGGTGAGGGGGATGCACTGCGAGCGTCGGGGGGCCGAACGCCTTTCCACCTCGCTCCGTCTTCCCGTTCTTTTACGACACCGTCGCCACTGCGCGCCGGTCGCACACGCACAAGGGGGCGAGAACGCGGTCTCGAAGCCCTGCTCCGCCTCCATGGGGTCCTCCGCGGCTGAGGCCCTCCTCTCCCGCCAGGACCCCCGCCCACGCCTGCGGCGGAACGGCGAGGGTCCCCGAAAGGACGGACGGGGGCCCCTCCACTCGGCAGACGCGCGCGGACCAATTCCCAGCATACAGCAGACGCAGACAGAGAGACATACAGATGCACAGTCACACAGACGAACACACATTACCCCCTCCCAAAAAACAATTACACCTGAGAAAACCCAATCAGTGGATGACTTGGAAATTGATATTATCGAGCTTGAGATCGGTTGTGAAATCGATAATGAGATCGATCGTGGAACCGATAGTGAGGACGATTGCAATGTCGATCGTGAGACCGAGAGTGAAATCGATCCAATGAGATCGATAGTGAGATCGATCGCGAGATCGCTCATGCGATCTCTAGTAAGATCGCTTGTGATATTGGTATTGAGATCGATGGTGAGATCGATCGAAGAATCGGTAATGATATCGATGGTGAGACCGATCGATAAAACATCGACCAGGAACCCGGGACCCCGGGAACCTCACCGCCCTCCGACATCGGCCGGGAATCCGGAACCGGGAACCCGGAAACCCGGAACTGGGAACCAGGGAACCAAGCGTGCGACCAAAAAAACGGCGGGGCACTTTCGCCAAATCCTTCAACATCCGCGAGGACCCCTTCAGTGCAAGCGCTGATTGGGGGAACACACGCACAAACACGTACACACGTACACACGTACACACGTACACACGTACACACGTACACACACAACACACACACACAACACACACACACACGCGCGCGCGCACGCACGCACGCACGCACGCGCGCTCACGCGCTCGCACGGTCATCTCACGCGGGCGCCAGCACTGGTTTCAGCTCGAACGTTATACGATTCCATATGGCGAAACCACCTCCGATAGGGAATGCAAACGTCTGTTGCGCTTCCAATCGGCCACGCATTTGAAGCTCCCGTTCTCCGAAGCGATGATTTAGGCTGGCCGTGCCGGGAAATCACAATTTCAGTGTCGCGCGACGCGCATGCGACGTTGCGCCCTTTGGAACCCCCGTGGGAGCTCGCTGATCACGCGTACGCCTTCCGTTTGCTTCTGCCCACCCCCTCGAGCGGGCGAGACGCTGGGAACTCTGCCCCCTGTGTGGTGCGGGGTGCGCCCCTGCGCAGCCTCCGCCCGACGCTGGCCGCAAGTCTCCGTTCCGCTGCGTGCGCCCTTTGGAGCGCTGGGAGCTTGAGTTACGGTCGAATGCCATATGTTGAGCAGAGACCGACCGTCCTGGCATTCCTATTGGCCTACCACAAAATATTCTTAGAACCCAGAGATGTTCGGATAACCACAACAACAACGTTCTTAGACCATAAGCCCGATGCGTTAAAACAAGACAGCCCCAGCCAGAAAAGTTCGAATCACATTTCGTGCAGACCACAAACTGTGGTTAGAGCATTCTTGGGTAGGCCTATAGGAAAGCCCGGACGCTTCGCCACTGCTTGACTACGGAGATCTCGAATCCCATACGGAGAACATTGCAGGGTTGAGAGCCCACACACGAAGAACAGAAGGGCGCCCTGCCAACGCCAGAGCTGCTCTGATGACCCGCACGCCAGCTGTATGCGTGCGACTGCAAGCAATACCTCCGAGTCGGGGGCGTCCAAGACGGGGGGGTCGCAAATCATGGCCCGAGGCATGCGCGCGGACGAGGGGGGGGGCGCAGGGAACTTAACGGGCGAAGAACGGTATAAATAAACTTGTTCGCCGTCGGGGACACCTGCCCCAAGGCGGCTGTAAAGTTTATACCCTTACGGTGGCACCGTAGGGGTATAAACTTTCCAGCCGCCCAAGGGCAGGTGTCCCCGACGGCGATTATTCCGGCAAAGCAACCTAACAGCGATGTGTAGGAGCATATCTGGAAGCATTCCCCTTAAGATTCAGGTGAGAATCCAGTTGTAGAATTCTGCTGTTCTCGCAGTCGCAGTCGCATTCGCGATGACAGTCGCAGTGGCAACAGCAGTCAGCAGCCTCAGCCTCAGCCTCAGCCTCAGCCTGCCTCAGCCTCAGCCTCAGCCTGCCTCAGCCTCAGCCTCAGCCTGCTTCAGCCTCAGCCTCAGTCTGCCTTCAGCCTCGGCCTCAGCCTCAGCCTGCCTCAGCCTCAGCCTGCATCAGCCTCAGCCTCAGCCTCAGCCTGCCTCAGCATCAGCCTGCCTCAGCCTCAGCCTCAGCCTCAGCCTCAGCCTGCTTCCTCAGCCTCTGTCAGCCTCAGCCTCACCTCAGCATGCCTCAGCCTCACCTGCCTCAGCCTCAGCCTGCCTCAGCCTCAGCCTGCCTCAGCCTCAGCCTGCCTCAGCCTCAGCCTCACCTGCTTCAGCCTCAGCCTCAGTCTGCCTTCAGCCTCGGCCTCAGCCTCAGCCTGCCTCAGCCTCAGTCTGTCAGCCTCAGCCTCAGCCTGCATCAGCCATCAGCCTGCCTCAGCCTCAGCCTGCCTCAGCCTCAGCCTCAGCCTCAGCCTGCCTCAGCCTCAGCCTCAGCCTGCTTCAGCCTCAGCCTCAGTCTGCCTTCAGCCTCGGCCTCAGCCTCAGCCTGCCTCAGCCTCAGCCTGCATCAGCCTCAGCCTCAGCCTCAGCCTGCCTCTCCTGCCTGCCTCAGCCTCAGCCTCAGCCTCAGCCTCAGCCTGCCTCAGCCTCAGCCTCAGCCTGCCTCAGCCTCAGCCTCAGGCCTTCAGCCTGCCTCAGCCTCAGCCTGCCTCAGCCTCAGCCTCAGCCTCAGCCTGCCTCAGCATTCAAAATGTGGCCCGGGAATGGAGTTCTGGGAACTCGAAGAACACGAAGTGGCCTACAGTTGGCTCCGGGCATTCAAAATCATGCCCAGGAATGGAGTTCTGGGAACTCGAAGACCACGAAGTGGCCTACAGTTGGCTCCGGGCATTCAAAATCATGCCCAGGAATGGAGTTCTGGGAACTCGAAGACCACGAAGTGGCCTACAGTTGGCTCCGGGCATTCAAAATCATGCCCAGGAATGAGTTCTGGGAACTCAAGACCACGAAGTGGCCTACAGTTGGCTCCAGGCATTCAAAATCATGCCCAGGAATAGAGTTCTGGGAACACGAAGAGGCCAAAGTGGCCTACAGTTGGCTCCGGGCATTCAAAATGTGGCCCGGGAATGGAGTTCTGGGAACTCGAAGAACACGAAGTGGCCTACAGTTGGCTCCGGGCATTCAGAATGCGACCCGGGAATGGAGTTCTGGGACCTCGAAGACCACGAAATGTGTAACTGTTCGCTTCCTGCCTGGACCCCCCTGGGGAGCCACTAGAAACCTATCAGTCTTCGCTGTTAGGTAAATTATCCCCACAAAGCAACCTAACAGCGATGTGTAGGAGCATATCTGGAAGCATTCCCTCTAAGATTCAGGTGAGAATCCAGTTGTAGAATTCTGCTGTTCTCGCAGTCGTAGTCGCATTCGCGATGACAGTCGCAGTGGCAACAGCAGTCGCAGTCACAGCCTCAGCCTCAGCCTGCCTCAGCCTCAGCCTCAGCCTGCCTCAGCCTCAGCCTGCCTCAGCCTCAGCCTCAGCCTGCTTCAGCCTCAGCCTCAGTCTGCCTTCAGCCTCGGCCTCAGCCTCAGCCTGCCTCAGCCTCAGCCTGCATCAGCCTCAGCCTCAGCCTCAGCCTGCCTCAGCATCAGCCTGCCTCAGCCTCAGCCTCAGCCTGCCTCAGCCTCAGCCTCAGCCTGCTTCAGCCTCAGCCTCAGTCTACCTTCAGCCTCGGCCTCAGCCTCAGCCTGCCTCACCCTCAGCCTGCCTCAGCCTCAGCATCAGCCTGCCTCAGCATTCAAAATGTGGCCCGGGAGTGGAGTTCTGGGAACTCGAAGAACACGAAGTGGCCTGCAGTTGGTTCCGGGCATTCAAAATGAGGCCCAGGAATAGAGAGTTCTGGGACCTCGAAGACCACGAAGTGGCCTACAGTTGGCTCCGGGCATTCAAAATGTGGCCCGGGAATGGAGTTCTGGGACCTCGAAGACCACGAAGTGGCCTACAGTTGGCTCCGAGCATTCAAAATGTGGCCCGGGAATGGAGTTCTGGAACTCGAAGAGCACGAAGTGGCCTACAATTGGCTCCGGGCATTCAAAATGTGGCCCGGGAATGGAGTTCTGGGACCTCGAAGACCACGAAATGTGTAACTGTTTGCTTAAAACGACTTCCGCGGATTCTCTCCGGCACCCGTCCGGCATCTGCCCAGACCCCCCTGGGGCGTCATGATGCTCTCTTTTGAGCCTACTAGAAACCTATCAGTCTTCGCTGTTAGGTAAAAAGTTTGTTTTATACCGTTCTTCGCTCGCTGAGGAACGCATTGGAGTATGAAGAGGGGCCATGACACCTGGAGAGCTGCAACGAGATCCCCACCCCTCATCATACCCGCGGGCCGTCGACTGGCCGACGCGATCCTCGGGCAAACATGGGCTCTGCCAGCCTCGGCGGTGCGAGGTGGCGGGCGCCCTGGGAGCAGCCAGGGCCAGCTTTAGGTCGGGCATTGTCCCCCTACAGGCGGACTTTGGATGACATATCAGATATTCCAAAATCGAATCCCCAAATCCGTGGACACAGTGCAAACATCGGCCCCAGACATTTTTGTTTCCCTGTTTTTGAGTACTCCTCGATCCTGTAGAGGGACACGCCCGACTTCAGGCCAGCTCAGGCCAGCCCAAAGCCTCAACGGTGCTGGTGGGATTGCTTGTGCTAACTCCCACCCCGCCCGGCCCCTAGGCCGAGCCTGGATCGGCGGACATTTCTCCGAGTCGGTCTCGGGCCGGGGGCTGGGCGGGATGTGCAGCGCTCCCCCTGTCTCAGCCAGGCCAGCTCGACAAGGTCCCAAGGGAACCCAGAGGCTTGACCACGCCCCCTCCCCTCTGGCAGAATCCAAGACGCGCTCGTCAAAAAACGTCGCAAACCCGAGGTCTGGCTTACTCGAGTCTTACGTTCCCCCGAGAGAAGGGCGGCCCCCTCAGATTGAGCAGGGGCCGACCGTCCCGGCATTCCTGTAGGCATACCACGCAATTTTCATAGAGCCCAGAAATGCTTTAAGATCCACATGAGCCCGACGAGTTGAAACAAGACAGTCTCAGCCATATATGTTCTACGTGCGTGCGTTTCGCGCAGACCACCAACAAATTCTTACAACATGCTTTGGTAGGCTTATGAGCAAGCAAGCCAGTCCGCTTCGCCGCTGCTTGATCAGACCATGCGGGTCTGACTTGCGTGTGCGAACATAAAAACTTTGCACTCGACCATGGACACCCTGTAACCACCCCCTCGGCCTTAGGCAATCTTCGGCCGTTTTCTGACGGCCTCCTGGGGCTTTCGGTGCTCCTCCCACGGTCTTCCGCGATCGTGGGCGGTCTTCTGCCGGACTTCGGCGGATCTCGGTGGTCTGCGGCGGTTTCCAGCGGTCCTCGGCGAGGAATCTGGGCGGTTGCGTTCAACGAGGGGTCCAGGATCGAACAACGAAAAGAAATTCGCCTGCCCAACGTGCCAAGTGCGTGCTAAGATCTCCGGTAACTGGTTAACAGCATTTCACATTCGCGCGCGCGGGTCCACGCCTGGGAATCCCCTGACGATCCCAAGAGAGCTCCAGGAGCGCGTCAAGTGGCCTCCAAGAGAGCTCAACATGGTTCGAGACGTTCCAAGAGCGAAGATGGCCTCCAGAGAGCCTTCAAGACGCCCCAAGAGACCTCCAAGAGACCTCCAAGAGACCTCCCAAGAGGGCCCACAGAGGCAGAAGTTATCGTTTTTTCTATACTTTTTGAAGGTTTTTGGCGTTCTCGCCTTTTCGGCATACCGGCGCTCCAAGACGGCCCAAGAGACTTCCAGGATCGCCCCAACACGGCCCAAGCGCCCAAGACGGCCCCAGAGGGCCCCAATACAGCCCCAGAGGCCGAAGAGGCTCTCAAGACGGCTCCAAAAGCGGGCCCAGACGAGGGACCTGAACGGACATGTTGAGCTCTAGGCGCAGAGAGGTCCCCTGGAGGCCCCAAGAGGCCCCCAACAAGCCCCCGAGAGGCCCCCGAGAGGCCCCCGTGGCGCCCCAGGAGGTCCCAGAAATACCGCCAAGAGGCCCCAAATGAGGCTCCAAGAAACCCACAAACAGCCCCCCAAAGGCCACGAACGCGCAGGCAAACGCCTGCGCCGGCACCATCCGGGCCGGCGGAGTGAGCGAAGCGATTCAATAATGAAAGATGCGGGCCACGAGGGAAACTCGGGGGCGTCCAAGAGGGGGGGGCGCAGACCATGGCCGGCAGCACGTGCGCGGCCCAGGGGGAGGGCCAGGGACGCGTTGAGATAAGAAGAGGCGCTATGACATCTGGGGAATTTTCATGCCCTCGGCCATAAGATCCCCCCCCCTCGTCATCATCACCCTCCTCGTGGCCGCTCCCGACAAACGGGTCCGGGACTTCGGGGCGCTTCCCCGGGGGCCACCCCTGCCCCCGGAGCCGTTGCTCGCCGGCCCCGGGGGCCAGGGCACGGCCTCTCGAGGCTGAAAGCGGCCCCCACTTCTCTTCGTGCTTCCCTCGGGGCCCCTGTCCTTCTGGTGGCGGCCTGTGGAGCTCCACGAGGCTCCCGCCACGCACCACGCCCCGCCCGCGCGCCGCGCGTGCTCTTTCAGGCCCGCGAGGCCACCGGCCATTCCTGCAGTCCTCTGCGGCTGGGGCTGATGTACAGTCAAAACGTATATGAAGGACGGGTGGTAAGGACGCAAGACCATTGGAGGCCGAAGTTGGGATTATTTGGGCGGCGGGCGACCAATGAAAACGGCAGAGGACGGGCCGCAGAGGCAAGAACACAAGGGTCCCCCAGATGAAGGCGCGCGTCCTTACTAGGCGCGTTGGCTGTACATGTCCACCGCCTGGAGAACCGATCTGCCTTGACCCCCGGAGGCAGCGGATGCTGACTTTGTCGGCCCCCTTGGAGCCGACGTATATCCAGATCCACCAGCCCCTGGGGTCCTCGGAGATCGGCCCCCCAGGCGGCGCAGATGCAGGCGGCCCTGGCAGCGCCGTGATGCCCCCCTGTGATGCAATCGACGCCCCTCTCTGCAGCAGGTTCGTGTCGTGACGGCCCGCGTTTTGGTTTCTAACACCGCGTGGACCGCTCAACCCTGAACGAGTGCGGTTTTCCGAGAGCGCAGATCGCTCGATATCGGCCGACTCCGAACCACTTGCGGCGTTTAACTTTCAACGCTCTCGCTGGGGTCGCCACCGCATCGACACGACAAGAACCTATCGTACACAAGGACGCCTGGCTTGAATACCAACCGAATCAAGACGTCGTTGAAGGGGCGGCCGGAATGAACCGGCCAGCACACTGAGCAGAAAGCAAGGGAGACACCGACACCCCAAGCAAACCCAACATGAGCGCACCATGTGCTAGCGCAGCGCCCCGTCGCTGGTCACCGACCTGGAAGCCGGGAACCAGCAAGCACTGGAGGGACCGCCGGAAAAGGCACAGCCCCCTGGATCTTGGCGAAAGGGTCGTCACCGTTGGCGCTGCTGACGCGAACGACGGACGCCATGCGCATGGCAAGCTGGCGGGCGGCGAGAGGGGGGAGTGCGCCCGAGCTCCCAAAAGACCCTGCGCATCCGCCGAAACACTTGCTTCTAACCATCATCACTTCTGCCGTCCTTGTTCTCTTTCTACCCACCGACGCCCATCACCGAGTGCCACCAGCACCACCACTGCTGTCACCACCACTACTGCCTCACACTCAGTCGCTGCCACGGCCGCAGACGCTATTACACCAGCGTGGCTGTGCCAGCCAAGACCACCAGAGTCACCGCCAGCACCACTGCCATTATGTAGCACCCCGCAGTTGCAGATAAGAGTGAATGGGCGGGCGCTGGGAAGGTCGCTGGTGGGTCGCGGGCAGGTCGCGGGCGGGTCGCGGTTGGGTAGCGGGTGTGTCGCGGGTGGGTCGCAGGGTTGGTCGCACGGGGTCGCGAGCGGATCGCGAGCGGATCGCGGGCGAGGACGACGACAACAAGCAACAATCAACAAACAATACGCAACGCAAACAATAGCAAGAGCAACAACACCATCAACATCACCAACACGAAAACCAACAGTAGCAACAACACCAACACCAACACCAACACCAACACCAACACCAACACCAACACCAACACCAACACCAACACCAACACCACCAACAACAACAACAATTACAACAACACCAACAACGACAACGACAACGACAACACCACCACCACCACCACCACCAACAACAACAACAACACCAACAACAGCAGCAGCAGCAGCAGCAACAACAACAACAACAACACCAACACCAACAACAACAACAACAACAACAACAACAACAACAACAACAACAACATCAACACCAACACCAACACCAACACCAACATCACCAACAACACCCGCATGTTACCCTCACGCGCGATGTTTCCACACGAATCATGCGACCATCATGATAACCATCCCCATCATGGGGGACTATTGTTCTAGAGCAGGGTCCGTTATTCCCATTCCCAGATCACCCGCCCAGTGAGGTCATGCAAACACCTCCTCCGAGGATTTCAACATGTCCCGCCTCGGAAACGCATGCCCGAGCCTTGCTGCGCCGATGCGAGACCGCCAGTGGAGCCCCAGCCAAGGGTAAAGCACAAGGAAGTATCGAGCGACAGGTTTGCCTTGGTGGGGGATGGGGGCTGTCGGCGGCGAGGCAAGGACCTGGCCTTGAATAGAAAGGCAGGAAGTCTCGAGCAGCGCCGCTGTTGTTGCTGGGAGCGGCGCCAATGCTGAAGAGAGTGGGGCGCTAGTCCAGCGTTTAAAACAACGGAGTCTCGAGCGGGAGCGCTGGTTTTGCTGGGACGGCGGTTGTCGGCGGCGAGGAGGAACACGGTCTTGAGTAAGAAGGGAGGAAGTCTCGAGCGGGAGCCGTGCTTTTGTCGGGACGGTAGCTGTCACCGGTGAGGAACAGCACCGTCCGGAAGAAAAAGGGAGGACGTCTCGAGCGGGAGCGTTGTTCTTGCCGGGAGCGGCGCCAATTTAAAAGAGTAGGGCGCCAGTCCAGCGTTAAACGGGAGGATGTCTCGGGCGGGAGCGCGGGTTTTGTCGGGACGACGGCTTTCGGCGGCGAGGAGGAGCACCGCCTTGAATAAAAAAGGGAGGAGGAACTCTCGAGCAGGAGCGTTGCTCTTGCTGGGGGCGGCGCCGATGAGAGAAAGAGTAGTGCGCCAGTCCAAGGTAAGACGGGAGGAAGTCTCGAGCGGTAGCGCTGGTTTTGTTGGGACGGCGGCTTTCGGCGGCGAACAAAAGCACCAGCCCTGAGTAAAAAAGAAGGAACTCTCGGGCGGGAGCGCTGGTTTTGTCGGAATGGCGGTTTTCAGCGGCAAGGAGGAGCGTCGCCTTGAATAAAAAAAGGAGGAGGAACTCTCGAGCGGGAGCGTTGTTCTTGCTGGGGGCGACGCCGATGAGAGAAAGAGTAGCGCGCCAGTCCAAGGTAAAACGGGAGGAAATCTCGAGCGGTAGCGCTGGCCTTGTTGGGACGGCGGCTTTCGGCAACGAGCAAGAGCACTGGGCCTGAGTAAAAAACGAAGGAAGTCTCGAGCGGGATCGCTGTTGTTGTCGGGGGGTAGCAATAACAAGAGCAACGACACCATCAACAACACCAACAAGAAAACCAACAACAGCAACAACACCAACAACACCAACAACAACCGTACCAACACAAACAACAACAACAACAACAACAACAACAACAACAACAACAACACTTTACCCGAACGCTCAGTGTTCTCACCAGTGCCAGGGTTTTCATGCGACGCCAGCCAATACCCCCACTTTGTGGGGGGGCAGTGCAAGCTCTACCAAATATCCACACGACTCTTCGCCACCACCCACACCCAGCTTCCCGCCCTATGACGTTCGGACACTTCACTTCGTGGCCTGCGGACGACCGTGGCTACTACACTGGCGTGGAGTACACACCCACAGAAGTTGTTAGGACAGCGCGCGCGGGTAGAAATTTTGAAAAGTCGTGCAGGATGTTTTTCGAGGACCTACGGTGCGATTCGTGTGATTTTATGATGCGCGGTGCTAAAATTCTTAAGAAGCCCAATGGTTTTTGGAGATTTCGGCGTGCGCGCGCGAAGAAAAAACGAATGTGTCCCGCATGGTATTATTTGACAGGGATGATGGCCCTGGCAGGTGCGCAACCGTTGTCGCAGAAGTTCGAAAAAGTTGCTCGCAAAAGCCCGTTTGACAAAATGTTTAAAAAGTGTTGGGTTTCCTACGAATCCGCAAGAGCGCGCGGGATGAGATTTTGACATTTTTTTGTTGAAAAACCATTGGTTTTTTGATGTTTTTATGTTAAAATCGCTCCGAACACTAAGCTTTTGGAAGGATTTCGTCTTGCGCGCGCGAATGTCCACTTTACCTTATTTTTTGGAAGGGATTCTTGAAATTTGATTATATTAGAACAAGAAATGTCATTTTATAGTGTTTTTTGCAAGGGAAAACGGATTACAACAAAACAACCGGATCTGGACCCCATCCACTTTTCTGAAGCTTTCGCGAAAAAATGATGAAAATGTAGCTGCGGCCTAGGCCGGCGGGGGGGCCGTGCACCAAGGGTCCAACAATATTATTCTTTAGAATTAATAATGTTCAACCCCAACAACAACAACAACAACAACAACAACAACAACAACAACAACAACAACAACAACAACAACAACAACACCAACAACAACAACAATTACTCGCACGTGGGGACACTCCGTTCTCACCAGTGCCAGGGTTTTCATAGGAGGCGGGCAATACCCCCACTTTGTGGGGGGGCCGGTTCAAACTCTACCAAATTTCCAAACGACTCTTCGCCACCACCCACACCCAGCTTCCCGCCCTATGACGTTCGGACACTTCACTTCGTGGCAAGCGGACGACCGTGGCTACTATTCAGGGCCCCGCGGCCGACGACGACGGCGTGCGCGCGCGAAGAAAAAACGAATGTTCCCGCATGGTATTATTTGACAGGGATGATGGCCCTGGCAGGTGCGCAACCGTTGTTGCAGAAGTTCGAAAAAGTTGCTCGCAAAAGCCCGTTTGACAGAAATGATTAAAAAGTGTTGGGTTTCCTACAAATCCGCAAGAGCGCGCGGGATGAAATTTCGACAATTTTTTTTTTGAAAAAACCACTGGTTTTTTATGTTTTTATGTTAAAATCGCTACGAAAACTAAGGTTTTGGAAGGATTTCGTCTTGCGCGCGCGAATGTCCACTTTACCTTATTTTTTGCAAGGGATTCTTGAAGTTTGTTTATGTTAGAACAAGAAATGTCCACTTTAGCTTTTTTTTTGCAAGGGAAAGCGGGCCGTAACAAAACAACCGGATCCGGACCAACCCGTTTTGCCTGAGACTTCCTCACGAAAATGATGAAAATGTGGCTGCGGCCTAGGCGCGGCGGGGGGGTCGTGCACCAGGGGTCCCAACAATAATTATTCTTTAGAAGTAATAATGTTCAACAACAACGCAAAGACAACCTCCGCGGCCAACCTGGCGAGGCCCGGGGAAGTGCGCTCGCCCCCGGGGGAAGCGCACACACCTGGGCCGGTGCTGCTGCTGTTGCCCCAGGGGAAAGGGGAGAGCAACGCGCAACGTCTCTGTGGTATTCCCTCATAATTTGTACAGAGCGTCCATGTGCCACAGAATCTGCGAGGACACCCCTACGTACACCAACGTGTTCCTGCCTGCGGATCCGGCCTATCGTGGCCGCTGGCGCAGCAAACTTCTGGGGCTCTGTAGTATGAGGATTCCACGGGGGCGGACTCGTGTGGTGTCCTTTACGTTTCCGATGGGATCCCTAAAGAGACCCCTGTGGGAGCCCTGTGGGTTCCCATAGGTTTCCTCTGGGATCCTTACAGAAACCCATGGGAGCCATATGCGTTCCGATGGGTTTCCTGTGAGATGCCTACACAATCCCCAGGGGAGCCGGTCCCATGGGTTTCTCATGGGATGCCTACAGAAACCCATGGGCGCCTTATAGGTTCCTATGGGGTTCCTCTGGGATCCCACAGTACCCCATGGGAGCCCTATGGGTTCCTATGGGTTTCCTCTGGGATCCCTACAGTACCCCATGGGAGCCCTGTGGGTTCCTATGGAGTCCCTCCTGGGATTCCTGCAGAAGCCCATGGGGGCCCCATTGATTCCTGTGGGGTTCTGTTTGGATCCCATAGGAACCCTGTACGAGCCAATCGGGCTCATATGGGGTTCCTCTGGGGTCCCAGGGACCCCATAGGAACACACTACTACTACTACTACTACTACCACCACCACCACCACCACCACCACCACCACCACCACCACCACCACGACTACTACTACTACTACTACTACTACTACTACTACTACTACTACTACTACTACTACTACTAGTAGTACGTCTAGTACTACTACTACTACTACTACTACTACTACTACACCTACTACAACTACTACTACTACTACAACTACTACAGCTACATCTACAACAACAACTACTACTACTACCACTACCACTACCACTACCACTACTACTACTACTACTACTACTATCAACTCTTTACTACTACTACATAATCTACATTACTACGAACCAAACCACAACTACCTACAAAACTACTATCTACTACTACTACTACTACTACTACTACTACAACGACTCACGCTAACGACTACTACTAACAACTACTACTACAACTACTTCAACTACTACTGCCTACTAACGTCCTACTGACAGTACTTAACCGCTAACTACAACTACTAACTACTAACTACTACACAACTATACTACTATACCTACTACTACTATAACTACTGCTTAGAACGGCTACTACGATCACTAACACTAGACTACTACTACTAACTACTACACTACTACAACTACTAACACTACAATTAACCACTACCCACTACCACTACCACTACACTACCACTACCACTGCTACTACTACTACTACTACTACCACTACTACTACTACTACTACTACTACTACTACTACTACTAGTACTCGTACTAGTACGACTACTACTACCACCACCACCACTACTGCGAATACTACTACTACTACAACTACTACTACTGCTGCTACTACTACTGCTACTACTACTACTACTACTACTACTACCACTACGACTACTAGAACTATTAATAATAATACGAATGCTTCGACTACCACTCTGAACAATACCATTACTACCACGACGACGACGACTACAACTACTACGACAACTACTACAGGTAGTAGTAGTAGTAGTAGTAGTAGTAGTAGTAGTAGTAGTAGTAGTAGTAGTAGTAGTAGTCTCGTACTAGTACGACTACTACTACCACCACCACCACTACTGCGAATACTACTACTACTACAACTACTACTACTGCTGCTACTACTACTGCTACTACTACTACTACTACTACTACTACCACTACGACTACTAGAACTATTAATAATAATACGAATGCTTCGACTACCACTCTGAACAATACCATTACTACCACGACGACGACGACTACAACTACTACGACAACTACTACAGGTAGTAGTAGTAGTAGTAGTAGTAGTAGTAGTAGTAGTAGTAGTAGTAGTAGTAGTAGTAGTCGTATTATTATTAGTAATAGTAGTAGTGGTTGTAGTAGTAGTAGTAGTACTCGTCGTAGTGGTAGTAGTCGTAGTAGTAGTAGTAGTGGTGGTAGTAGTAGTAGCAGTAGTCGTTAGTAGTAGTAGTAGTAAGTAGTAGTATACTAGTAGTAGTAGTAGTAGTAGTGTAGTAAGTAGAGTAGTTAAGTAGTAGTTTAGTATTAGTAGTAGTATGTCGTCGTCGTCGTCGTCGTTCGTCGTTCGTTCGTCGTCGTCGTCGTAGTAGTTAGTTTATTAGTAGTTAGTTTTTTTTTTTGTGGTTGTAGTTGTCGTAGCGTAGTGTAGGGGAGTTGTCGTGTCGTAGAAGTCGTAGTTTCGTTAGTCGTTAGTTCGTAGTTCGTGTAGTAGTAGTTTAGTAGTTAGTAGTAGCACTGATCATAGTAGTAGCTATAGTAGTAGTAATAGTAGTCGCAGTAGTAGTAATAGACGTAGTAGTCGTTGTAGTCGTAGTAGTCGTAGTAGTAGCAGTAGTAGTTGTAGTAGTACTAGTAGTAGTAGTAGTAGTAGTAGTAGTAGTAGTAGTAGTAGTAGTCGTAGTAGTAGTCGTAGTAGTCGTAGTAGTAGTGGTAGTAGTAGTAGTAGTAGTAGTAGTAGTAGTAGTAGTAGTCGTAGTAGTAGTCGTAGTAGTAGTAGTAGCAGCAGCAGCAGTAGTAGTAGTCGTAGTAGTCGAAGTAGTAGTAGTCGTCGTAGTAATAATAGTAGTAGTAGTAGTCGTAGTAGTAGTAGTAGTAGTAGTAGTAGTAGTAGTAGTAGTAGTAGTAGTAGTAGTAGTAATAGTAGTCAACGTCGTTGTTGTCGTCGACGTAGTCGTAGGCGATGAAGGGGCCATCGGGCCGCCCCTATCGGGCCCCTATCGATGCATTCCCCCCTGAGCCTATCTCCCTATCGTTGCCCCTGACAACCTCCCCTTCATACCTACCCGGTGGGCGCACTGTCAGCCGCCCCTGCTGGCGCTTTCAAGTCGAAGCTCATCGTCTCTGACCGACGCTACATCGACGCGAGTCGACGCTAGATCGGCGCGCTCTCATCGACTAGCAAACGCTGTCGCACGCTGGGACACTCCGAAGGCGGATTTCCGAGGGCATACGAGGCTCCCATGATCTGCTATCGACGCACACCGCCGAGAACGTCGGGAAGCCTGGGCCGGGAACCTCGGTCCTCCATGCCCTCAGCCCCCCTTGCGCTAGGGAGTCTGGAACATCTGATGCAGGATGCCCCTTTTCAGAACGAGCCCTGGGATCCCCACAAGGCTGCACCCTGCGAAATGCTTTAGAAATCATGGGCTAAGAAATTCATAGTCTCAGAATTTGAAATCAAACCCAGAATGTCTATTCAAATGTTAGGATTGACATTGAAACATTAAGAATAATCGAGACTCTGGCCGAAAACTTGGGTTTTCTTAAGCATCGCCTGGAGTGTATGCCGATCCGACTGTGTCGGCAGTGCCGATGGACTGGGCCGTTTGAGCTCGGCCTGCCGCAGCTCCACTCGGCGGGACGGCACGCACGCAGGGAGCTGCGTCTGGGGCGGCGTCGGCTCGGATGACATCGAGGTCCGCATCGAGCCGCATCGTCGATGCGGCGCCAACCTCCAACCCCGTCTGCTCCGACCCCATGTGTCGGGGGCGGCCAAGAGGGGGGCGTCCAAGAGGGGGTGGGGCGCAGATCATGGCCGGCGGCATGGGCGCGGCCCTTGGGGGGGGGCAGGGACGTAGTGAAATAATTCAGAAGAGGCGCCATGAAATCTGAAGAAACGTCATGGCCGACGCCATGATGTCCACCCCCCGCGAACGACACGCGAGTCGTCCCCGCAGGGGCACGGGCCAGCTGGCGGCCTGCGCGGAGCGGCAGTGGCCGCTCACCTCCTCAGCCTTCGGAGCTCCGTCACGGTGCTGTCCGGAGCTGCTCGTAAACCCATATCCGCGACGATCCCACCATGCCTTGTCTGCTGCTGTCGTCAGCCGTCAGCCCCATCTGAGAGGCCTGGACAACCCCCCCCCCAGCCTTCAGACCGACCCGGCAGGCGCCCGGTCGGCCATGCCCCCGCTCGCTGCGCGGCGGGGGCCCCGCCCGGCGGCCGCCCGGGGCAGCGCCTGCGCCAGGGCGGTGGAGTTCTGCCGCTGCGAGAGGTCCTCTGCGCGTGGCCGGCGCAGCGTCGGGCCGCCAGGCCAAGACCCCACGAGGCAGGGCAGGAGCCACGACGGGAAGCGTTTCGCCATTTTCGGCCTCTGGAGGCCCGGGCTTGCAAAAAAAAAACGAAGGATTACAAAAAAAAAAAAATCAAAAAAATCGAAGGATTGCAAAAAACTAAGATTTTGTTGCAATCCTTATTTTTGCAATCCTTCGTTTTTTGCAATCGTTTTTTTGCAATCCTTCGTTTTTTTTTGCAATCCTTTTTTTTTGCAATCCTTCGGCCTCGGGACCGTCGCAGAACGGCTCCAGTGGAACGACCAGTCCCGGGGAGCGGGTCGAGCCCTGCGCGGGTCGACGCGATGAACACGACGTCGGGGATCTGTGCACGCGCGCGGGGCTTCAAGACGAACAGGAGGGGTCCGATTTTGGGGGGTGGGTGACTGGAGCTGTTTTGGAGGGACCCTGGGGGGTCTGGGCAAAAGACCGCCCTTTCACGGCTGGTCTGCGGTGGTAAAAAATCTGTGCGTCTGGGAGGGGTGTGACCCCCCCTTTTATGACGAAGTGAAAGAGCGTTCGGCCCTGGACTCCTTGTCTACCCATCGGCCATGGGCGGTCTCTGGCGGTCTCCTGACGGTCTGCTATGGTCTTCGGCGGTTTCCAGCGGCCTTCGAACGGTCTTCGGTGGTTTTTTGGTACGGAAAATCGGATGGCGGCGCTTACCGCTGGTTGCGACATACTCCCGTGTCGGGTCTAGACAACAGGGCATCGACACGCGCCCCTCTCGCCCCCGCATTTCAAGGTCGACGGGA
>CAUYUJ010014395.1:217500-227500 GCA_963575745.1 Prorocentrum cordatum | reverse complement strand
AGCCTGGCACAAGGGGCATTCCTCCAGAACCCCGTTCGTTTGTGGAGGGAACGCCGAGGTGTGGGCGATGTGCCACACCTGCCATGCCCTGGGACCCTGGCGCGCATAGCGACACCTCCTCCTGCGCACCCCCTGCGGTGTCGAGAACGTGCCACGCTTGTCACACCCTGGGATCCTGGGGAGCATAGCGACCCCACCCCCTGCGCACCCCCTGCGGTTTGGTGTCAATGAAGTGCCAAACCTGCCACGCCCTGCGACCATGCCACGCATTCCACGACCTGCGAATCCTATGGACCTGTATCCAAATATGTTGTGTGTGTGTCATGTGTTGTGCGAAATTATCTGTATGACGTGTGTGTGTGTGTGTGTGTGCGGCTGTATGACGACGAGCGACAAGGAGCAGGGTGAGGGGTGTGTGACGCGAGTGCGCTGCGGGAGGCTGTACCTGTATGTAGGTATGATCGGTGTGCCCCAAGTAGTTGGGTAGGCGAGGTGTCTTCCCCGCGGGTGGGACGCGGCCGAGAAGAACACCACCACCACGAAGCGTGTGGGGAAAACCACCGGCATGAGTCTTCCAATTGGAGGTCTGGATTCAAGCCATCGATCGACGAGCGATGAGATCGTGGCGCGACGACGAGCGCGCTTGAGCGCTCGACGAGCGATGAGATCGTGGCGCGACGAGCGACGATCGATGAGCGACGAGGCCGTGGCGCGCTCGCGCCGCCCCCCCTTGGGACGGTGCAGCAGCTCTGGCCCCGACCACGACCCGCGAAGAGCGTGGCTGCTCTCGCGCTCCTGGAGGTGACCTGCACTGCTGCATCGACGCACGCATCTGAAGGGGCCCAAGGACACACAAAGAAATACACACAAATAAGACACATCCCTATATTTTCCTACAGTTTCTTGGTTTCTGTCTCCCCCCCCCCACTTCCCATATTTCCACATTTTTTCTGGAGAATCGACGATTAATTGTGTCTGTGTTATTTTTCCCTCCTGGGCATTACAGCCATCGTGCTACCATACGGAATGCCGAGTAAGCAACGAAGGGCCCTTTCTGGTCACGGCGAGCCTCGGCCACGACGAGGATCCACGACGGCCCGAAAACCCGAGCCTCTCCTGAGCTCAAAGCGGTCCTTAGTTCAGCTACTTGACTGCACGATTGGACAGGCCACGCCGCGCTCTCTTTTACGCCTCCCCCTCCTAATCACATTTCCGCCTCCTTTTGCCCCTGCCTCTGCGATCGCTCAAGAGGAGAACTGCTCTGCTCTTCCCTGATTCCCAGGCTCATGCCACACAACCGGTGCGCCTTGCACGAACTATTGTCCCGAATTGGCTTTGGATGAATTCACCGTTTCCCATCAGAGCGTTCTCAGCCGGGGAACCGTCAAAGGGGGGGGACATCGACCTGGCATGGACGATGCATCGCTGATAGGCCGGAAATCTGCCCCCGATTAGGAAGCCGCAGGTTTCTGGGTGGCATGGGCAGTCCGCATGCCAATCGGGCCCCCATCGGCGATGCATGGGCGATTGGGGAGGTCGAGGTGTCCTCCTCCCGAGCTCTTCCCATCCGAATGTTTCCCTCTGGTTTTTGGGGGCCACGTCTCGGCTCTCCAGAAGCTGCCCGGGACGATCCAGGAACCCCTGGAACGCCCTCTGGCCATCGCTCGGACGTCCATTCCCTGTGTTTTCTTCGGTTTCGTGCGTGGTTTTTCCGCCAAATGATCGAGGATGCTCCTCGATGGCCCTCGCCGCAGGAGAAAAATGCACACGTCCGAGCGATGCCGAGCCCTCGGCGAGGCGCAGCTGCTGGATAAGCGTCCCGAGGCTGGAGAAACCGCAGGGAGCCCACAAAAAACCGCATGGCTGTCGGGTCCTGGCTCGGGTCCCCGCTGGCCGCTCGGGGCGATCCAGGCTCCCCCAGAAAGCTTTCGGCGAGGCGCAGCTGCTGGAACGCCTCCCGAGGCGGAGAGACCGCCAGGGCTCCACGAAGAAGCCTGCAAACCCGGAGACCAACCCTGAAACCATCCCTCCCCTGACGCTGCCCCTGAGCGCACTCCAGGATCGGCCAGCATCGACTCGGGAAATCGGGTCGACTCGGAACGGACATCGGTCGGGGATGGACAGACCTCCCTTTAGTAAAACGTGGTTTAGTGAAAACGACCTGAGGCCCAAACCTGGCGGGCGCAAGCCTGGAAAATAACGTCCGCGGCGCCCTCTCGAGAACCGAAAACGGACAATTCACTAATCGACGTGTCACTGTTGGGGGTTCTGTCCACCCCCGAATCGCATCGGGCCGCATCCGCACGGAGTCAGAACCGCATCGGCCGCACCAAGGCGCACAGCAGCGCCGTGCAGGCCTCGGGCCGAATCGCATCGACCGAACCTCGGGATCGAATCGGACGGGGCCGGCCGGAGTCGGCATCGAAGCGGATCGATCGGATCGCCATGGACCCTGACCCCCTAACGTTGCCCACGAGAGAGCCCCACGGCGGCGCCACTCGGGCCGCGGGCAGGCCGCCGCCGCCGCGGGCGTCCTGCACGAAGCGCACGGCCTCGTAGCGCGCGAGGTCCGCGCCGGAGGTCAGCTCCTCCGCGCGGGCGGCCGTGGCGAGATCGAGCGAACGTCGGGGGCGTCTAACTGGGACGACCGCACCGCTCGGGGGTTCGCTTCGCTCGGGAGCTCCCGAGCGAAGCGAACCCCACCCTCCCCCTCAGAGCTCGTGGGGGGCAGGGGGTAGGGCTCGCAGGTGGCCCCCTATCCTTCCCGTGTCCATCTCGACCGTCCCGAGCAGCGAGGAGACCGATCTGACTACCTACCAGACCACCCCAACCCAACCCGAAGACCCGAATTTCGGGTTGGGGGGGGTAAGGGTTCCACATGTGTTTTTTCGATGTTCCTGGCCCCCCGCCCCCACTGGAAATGGAGGGCAAATTGAGGCCTTCGGGTTGGGTTGGGGCGGTTTGGTGGGTGGTGACGTGTCCATCTCGATCGTCCCGAGCAGCGAGGAGACCGATCGAAGTAGCGAACGGTCGGCGCCGGCAGCACGCGCGAGCGAACGCACGCCCCATGAGCTCAGGGCGCTGCAATCTTGTCCACGCGGGGCGTGCTCGCCCGGCTGCGGGCCCCGGGCCCATCACTGATGGGTCCCGCTCCTCCTCCTCCTCCTCCTCCGCCTCCTCCTCCTCCTCCTCCTCCCTCCTCCTCCTCCTCCTCCTCCTCCTCCTCCTCCTCCTCCTCCTCCTCCTCCTCCTCCTCCTGGTGTTCTCGGCGTGGCCCGGCGCTTGATCGGGGCCGCCTCCTCCGCCTCCTCCTCCTCCTCCTCCTCCTCCTCCTCGAAAACGGATGCAAAAAGATTGGGTATACGGTGCCCGGACAAAAAATGTTCACACCCATGACGGCAATGCGATGCAACATGATGACCATCACGACTGCGAAATGCCACTGCTCCGCACCCTTCCGCCCCGAAACCAACACTGAAGCTGCGGCCTGCCGCCCACACCCGTCAACCTTGAATTTTGCAGGAAGGGGGATATACATTCTGGTCCGACGTGCTTTGACATCTCAAGGTCTTGGCGAGACGCGTGTGGACACTTTTAGCCCACCCGCCGCAAGATTCCGGTCGTGATTATTCGGGATCTTGCATCTTTGTTCGCAGCGTCGGATCTCTCGGGAACTGCGCGGGCGGTCCCAAAAGGGCGCGGGAATGACAGACCGTGCGGTGGCCTCGAAATCTCCGAAGACCTCACCGCACGGTCCCTCGCTGCACGGCCCGTCGCCGTGCGGTGTTTGGGGCAACGGAGGCCCCCGTCGCCCGAGACGTCCTCGGAGAAGGACACAAGTCCCAAAACCGTGCAGTCACCCCGAATCCATGCTGACTCACCACAAGGTTCATACTGCTCCCATCATACTTGAGGACAACATCCCAGAAATGATTTCGAGCACCCCGAACAATATCGAAACAGCGTCGAACGAGTCTCGCCTCCCAAAGCCCGACACGTGGAAACCCGCGAGTTTCAGTACTTTCTTGGTGCTCGAAAAATTCATTCTTGTGCTCACGGCTAAAAAGTAGGTTGCAACGTCATAGCACGAGGTTTGATCACCACACTTCTCGGGGGGGCCCGAGAGCAGGCGATGCGGGAGCGAGCGCCAGATAGGTCAGCTCCTCCGCGTCGACCGGGCGGAAGGAGAGCGCACGAGCGAGCGAGCGCTGAATGTGCGAGCCACGCGCGTGCGCCGCTGCGTGCCCAGAGGTGCAGGCACCTCTGGATTCAGGTCGGGCGCGTCCCCCTTCCAGGCGGATTTTGGGCGAAAAATTAGAAATAGCAAGACATACCCAAACACAGCCGACAAATCATAGAGACATCGCCCACAGACTATGGATTGACTGTTTTGGGAAAATCCTCCTCTAGAGGGGCCTGGTCGATGCAAGACAAGCACCTCTGGATTCGCTCTGGGGCCTGGCGCGCGCAGCGCAGCAGGGGCGGCGCGAGAGGCGCCGTCAAGGTGGGCTGGGCGCAGATCCAGGAAGGCCACGCGGACCTCCGACAGTCCATGTTTGTGCTGTCTTCTCTTCTTCTGCTTCGCCCCGGGTGCTCGGCGGGGGCCGGTCAGCCCATGCGCTCAAGGGCCGTCCCGCAAGCATGCGATGTCTTTACTTCTCCCATACGCAAGAGAGCGTGTGTTTTACTACGCGTTTCGGCATTTGGCGGAAGGTGGGGAAGGGGGGGTTTGGCTCCGACCCTCTGCTTAGTGCGACTGTTTGCGACAGTGCGTCGTATGAGGGGAGACTCCACCTGCCCGAAACAGGCGCCCAAAAACAGCCAACATCTACTCCAGAGAGGGGGAGGGGGGGGTACGAGGGCCCGCGCCGATCGGCAAAACAATGAATTCGCCGGCCCAACGGGCCAGAGGCGTGCTAAGATCTCCGGTAACTGGTAAACAATATTTCTAGTTCGCGCGCGCGGGGCGGCCCCTGGGGGTCCGTGGATCAAAAAAGCCCCGGGCGGAGCTCGGGCGGAGCCCGGGACACTCCCCCAGATCCTCCAGGATCGCCCCAAGAGGGCCCCAAGAGGCCCCCAACACAATCCAAGAGAGGTCTGAGACGCCCGGAGATCGCTCCACGGCGCCCAAGATGGCCTCCACACGGCCCAAAACGTCTCCAAGATGACCCAACAAGCCTCCAAGATGCCCCAAGAGACCTCCAGGAACACTCCCAAGAGGGCCCCAAGAGGCAAACATCCATGCTTTTTTTTCTGAGGTTTTGGACAGATTTGGGCGTTTCAACCTTTTCGGTTCCCCGACGCCCCTAAACGGCTCAAGAGGCCTCCAAGATCGCCCCAAGAGGGCCCAAGAGGCCCTCCAAAGGGCCCCAAGACGACCCAAGACGGCCCCAGAGGCCTCCAAGACGGCCCAACAGGGCCCCAAGAACGCCCCCAACACGGTCCAAGAGAGGTCCGAGACGCCCGAAGATCGCTCCACGACGCCCAAGATGGCCTCCGGACGGCCCAAGACGTTTCCAAAATGGCCCAAGAAGCCTCCAAGATTCCCCGAGAGGCCTCCAAGAGAACTCCCAAGAGGGCCCCAAGAGGCAAAAACCTATACTTTTCCTTTGGTGTTGGACAGATTTGAGCGTTTCAACCTTTTCGGTTCCCCGACGCCCCTAAACGGCTCAAGAGGCCTCCAAGATCGCCCCAAGAGGGCCCAAGAGGCCCTCAAAAAGGCCCCAAGACGGCCCAAGACGGCTCCAAGACGGCCCCAGAGGCCTCCAGGACGGCCCAAGAGGGCCCCAAGAACGCCCCCAAGACTACACAGCTCCCGACGCCGCAGCTCCACACTGCAAACGACCACTCGGACAGGCGACCACGGTGCGACATTATGGGCCGGCGGAATGAGCGAAGCGATTAAATCCGCCCGCCCACCGGGCTGAGGGGCGTGTGAGATTTAATTACACAGCTTTAGCCCCCCCCTTTCCCCCCCCCCAGAAGCCTCCGCCATTCCGCCGCCCGGCTGCGGCAATGCCTTTTTTGCGGTTTCCAAAACGGCTCCACGACGGCGTCCAAGACAAGCTCGATCTTGGCATCGTTCTGAAGACGCTGCCAGACGCCTGTGGGATCCATTTCGGCCCCGTCGGGGCCCCTTCTTGGCCTCCAAGATCCGCCCCCGCAGCCCTCGACAGCGCCTCTTTGGCTCATTCTCGCCGACACGTGGGGATGTCAAAAAAACATAGCAAATACGATGGTTTTGGCCTGATTTCGGCTTCCCTGGGGCTGTCCAGGACGCTGCTTACAGTTGACTTCCGGGCTCGCGTGCGTCATTTTCATTACTCCCTTTGTTCGCCGTTTTTGGGCGCGCTCCGGGGTCCATTTTGGACGCTGCGGGGCCCATGTTGGGCCGCAAAAGGAACCCCAAAGCAGGTCAAACCCCGCTCGGTTTTTACTGCAAGACGGACGCGGTTGCGACCCAACGCGGAAGTGCTGTCGCTTGAGCCGCCCTGGGCTTCTCCAAGACCGCCTCGGGGCCTTCTTAGCCTCTTTTGGGGCCCATTTCGGGTTCCTCTTCGGCCCTTCTTGGCGCCTTGCCGGCCGGATCACCGCCAGGGCAACCGTCGGGGCAACCAACCGCTCGGGCAACCGCCGAGACTAGCAACAGGAAAAGAATCCGGGCAACCGTCGGGACAAGCACCCAGACATCTACCACGGCACGCCACGGGCCAGTCATCTGGTCAGCCATTGGAGAACCCACTCCAAGAGCCACCTTCCCTGCCATCGGATCAATCGACTGCGCAAGCGCGACAAAACCACGAGACTGCCACGCCACCGTATGACACAAACCCACCACGGGAGCATGCCGCCTTCCCTACCATCGGATCAGTCGACTGCACAAGCGCACCACAAGCAGCAGCAGCACTAACACCGGCACCATCAGCACCATCGCCAGCAACAGCAGCAGCGGCACCCGCACTGCACCGTACCACCAGCAGGAGCGACAACAGCAACACCAGCAGCAACACCAGCCGAAGCACCACCACCGCTAACAGTAGCAAGTACGACAAACCTACTGTCGAACAACCACGGGGCATGCCTGAGCATAGTAGGCGATAGCATAGGAAGAGAGAACGCGGGACAAAAACAACAAAGCACACGACTTGTATGAATTCCTGCCTATGTTTATCCCGTCATGGAGCCGTCTTCGCCTCGTCCGGCGAGAACTGGAATGGGCGGGCGGTGAACGCGAAGCGTCTTGAATAACAAAACGCTCACCAATCCCAAGACATCCCGACTCTTTCCCCAAGACCAACTTTCATCGCGAGTCATGTTTTAACGGTCCCAGAGCCTCGCGAAGGCCCCTGAAGCCAAAAACGTCGCGGATCGGGGATCTTCTAACCCGGGTCAACCCAGACACTGGTCAGTCACGCCTTGCAAAATCCTGCAAGATCCTGCAAAATCCTGCACCCTAACCCGGGTCAACGCGAAGGATCCTGCAAGATCCTGCAGGATCCTGCGCTCAAATCCGGGTCAATGCGACCCTGGCCCTGCAATCCGGCGCTCTGGCTGACCCCCGTTTGTATTGATCTCTGTCTCAAGGAACCCGAAGGAAGTCTTGAGCAAAACGCCCGGCCCGCCCCTTCCGACTAGCCTCGGGGTGCGACAGGGAGGAGTTACTCATAGGGAAAGTGGAGAGGGGAGGAGCAGACGGAGGGAGAAGGACAGAGAAGGGGAGCAGGAGTGAGGAGGAGAGATGATGAGGGAGGAGGACGGAGAAGGGAGGAGGAGGGATGAGTTTACATTGACCACCGTTTGCATTGCCCCCCGTCTCTCTCAAGGCTCCCGAACGGAAACGGCGCGAGGCCCACCACCAGCCGCAGACGGGCGGGGGGGCTCTGTTGCTGCGCGCCGCCGCGGGTTTTCACGCCTGTTGTGGCCTCGGTCGGGCATGCCCCCTACAAAGGATTGTTGACGAAAAATTAGGAATACGCAATCAATATCCAGAGATAGGCAACAAATGCAACAAAAATCGTCCTCAGACTAGTTGTTTTTGTCTTTGAGTATTCCTCCTGTACAGGGACAGGCCCGACTTAATGCTATGGCGTCGGCGTGCGGTCACTGATGGCATCCGCGCGCGGATGCCCGTCAGCTCGGAAGAAGTGGGTGCAAAACAGTAGGAGTGTGCCAGAAAGAGACTTGGCTTCCGTCTGGCGTTTGTTTGGAAGCAACTCTCCAGATGTCTTCGTAAGAACGATTCAGGGCTATTGAGCTCGATAACGGGGCCATTCAAACAGATTAAAGGAGATTGAATCTAATTTTCCGATTGATTGAGCGGGATCAAGCAGGATATACCAGCGCCGATAGTGAATCTTCCCTTCCAAGAATTGGGAAGGCGCTTGAAATGGAGTGGGCTCTGGCGGTGAAGATCGCAATATTTTTGATGATCGACAAATACGTGTTCAATTGCCGTGACGTCGGAATTTATGTCTGACACCAGATGGACCGTTCAGCCTTGAACGATCGCAGCTTTCCGGCAGCACAGATGGAATTGGCAGGACGGGGAGGCGACCGCGAGAGACAGGGAGGACGATTCTTATGATGATGATGCTGCTGATGCTGATGATGAACATGATGATGTTGATGTTGATGTTGATGTTGATGTTGATGATGATGCTGCTGCTGCTGATGATGATGATGATGATGATGATGATGATGATGATGTGAATGATGTTGTTGTTGATGATGATGATGATGATGATGATGATGATGATGATGATGGGCCAGGATGGGATGGCGAGAGCGAAGGAGAGGGAGGATGAGCAGGAGGAGGAGCCGAGGGAGAGGAACATACGAGGAGGGGAGGCGCGAGGGAAATGGGGGGGACAAGGGCGCGAGGGGGAGGGGCCGTCCAGGGGTGGGGGCGGAAAGCTGACGAGAAAAATGACGAGAAAGATGAGCAGGGGACACGTCGAGCCTTTCTCGGGCTTTGACAAGTTTTCGAGCGGAACCACGATTCTGGGCCCAACGCGGGGCTGCAGGACAGATGGGGGCGTCCATCCTCGTTGAGGGAGTGCGTCCGATTCGCCCCCGTTGGGGGATATTCCCGAGTTCCCCGCCCTTGCCGAACGGCTGGATCTCCAGTGAGAAAATTAGGGGGCTGGGGGGCGAGAAGCCGCCCGCGACGCAAGGCGACGAGGGAGGAACGCGCCTGCCGGCAGCGGGGGCCAGGTTTAAGTCGGGCCTGTCTCCCTACAGGGGTTTTGGGCGGAAAATTCAAAATACCCCACAATACGCCAAAGTAATCAAATAAAGGTGGATCAATAGCCCCCATATTACTTTTTAAAGATATGTTTGAACATTCCCCCTGTAGAGGGACAGGCCCGACTTAAGGCCAGGTCCGAGGAGCGGGGGTCAGAACTTCCTCTTCCACCCCGGGGGCAAGGTGTGCGAGACTTGCTGCCGTGCACGTGGCGCCGCTTCGCCACGAGAGAGAAATCGAGTGGGAGATCGCCTGCAGAATTGGTTCACCCCACTATTGAGATGTTCGGCGAATCAACGGACACACGTAGAATGTTCGTAGATCTACGGACTACCATCCGACGAGCTTGTACGCAGGTCCGACGGTGATTTCAACTTTGGGCCGAATCAGTTCTGCAGTCGACTACTCGAAGAGACAGAGGGGGTGCAGGGGGGTCGGGTCGGGAGAAAGGGGGGGATAGCAAAGGGGGGGTTTGAGAATCAGCTCACGTAGCTGATTTTCCCGGCGTCGCCCGGCGCCGGAAGGCGCCCATGTATCGAGGAATTGGCCCCTCGGTGAAGCCGAAACCAGCTGCATGCAGCAAATTTCGTAACCCCCCCTTTCCCAATCCCCCCCTTTCGTCCGGCCCGAGGGGGACAGCGGGGCCCTGCAGTAAGATCCAGACAGGAGCAGGAACCATTCCGAAGGTCCCGCGCGGCTCGGCGGGAGAACCGCTGGACCCACCTCTCCCTGGCGCCGGAGGCGCCGCCCGAGGGG
>CAUYUJ010014395.1:145000-212500 GCA_963575745.1 Prorocentrum cordatum | reverse complement strand
CTGGCGCCCCTCATGGAACCATTCCTTCGCTGCTTCGTAACGCCCCCCCCTCCCCCCCCCGCGCCTTGTTCGCCACCCCTTGCCGCGCCCTGTTCTCGTCAAGTTGCGCGCGGCTGGCGGGCGTCACCCTTCTTCCGGTTGGTCGGGCCCTGCTGCGAAATAGTTTCTTTTCCGTCGGTGCTGCGCCTTTCTTTGTCTTTTCACGTCGAATCTGGCTTCGCGCGCTTCTCTCTCTTCGGGTGGGCGCCCGCCGATGGCGCAGACTGTTGCAGCTGCTATTCTGCGTCGGGCGAGTGCAGCGGCAGCGTTGACCCAGTCGCAGCATGCCGTCTGTGCGTCGTCGCTGTCGTGCTCTCTTGCTGCTGTCTCCGCCAGCTTATCAACTTGCCCGTTGTCGCACCATGCGCGCAGTTGAAATCCTCGCGCTTGCGCCTCCTCCCACGTGGGGTGGTTGTTGATGTGGTGGGCTGATACTACTTCGTCGCATCTGGTGATACGTGTGCTGAGCTCCCTGCCGAGAAGTGCCCAGAAGTCGCCGCTGGTGCCAACTTCTCCTTCACGAAAGTATCGTTTGTTGCGCCATCCGTTGAATGCCCACTCGCTGTCCGTCCAGTAGCGTAGTGGCCCCGCTGTGTGCCGTAGGCAGTCCAGTAGTGCCCAGAACTCTGCCCTGTTGCTGGTCTGCCCTCTGTGTGGTAGGTGGGCCAGAGCGTACTGCAGCGGTCAGGAAACCGTCGCTGTCGCCCGTTGAGGTAAGCCGTACCCAGGCCCAGCCACATCGTCGGCATCTCCAGTCCGCACTGCGCTTGCGACTTGAGCCGTCCCCGCAAAAAAATGGTGGTCATCTGGGGGTTGGCAGCATGGATCATCTCACCTATGTTGTTGGCCATTTCTGGCGTAATACATTCTGGCGGCACCGACTAAGCGCGTGGCGTGATACCCCGAAGCCAAAATACAAGCGTGTCTCTGTATCCCGCCTCCGCTTGTGTGCGTATCCTTCTGTATTCTGTAACGTTGGGTCGTCGCTCCTGCAGTGGCATCGGTCCCATACTCTGTGGTAGTCGCCGTCCGTGGCCCCACATTCGCACGCACCACAACCGTGTCCGAATGTGTCCTTCTTACGTGACCTTGTCCATGTACCACAACCTTGTCCAAGAAACCGCCGGGAGCAGTCCGCCGGGTTCACGCTGTTTTCCTTGTTTGCGTGGCCAATCTAGGTGTCGTTTCAAGTCCGTCGTGTCTGCTCCGTGCTCCAGGCCCTTCCCATTGTAGTGTTCTGCGGCCGCTTGCCACAACTTGAGGCGCACATCGGCTGTGATGGCGTCTAGGATGTCAGTGTGGTCGCCCAGTTGTCCGTCCTGCGGGAACTTCCAGTCGTTCTTGTCGCGGTCGATCCAGTGCTCTGGCCCTCTGGAGTCCCAGCCCAGTTCCCAGAGCGCCCGTGTGATGGATGCACTAAGACCTCTTCTTTGGGTCCACCTTCTGTTGGCTGGAACCCTGGGCATTCTGAAATAGATGTTTGGCCACGCGCGTCTTATCTGTGCTCGAAGGTCTGGGCTGTGCCCCCAACATTTGAACCAGTTGGCGAAGTGTGCTTTTGCCACGGTGAAGGCCCAGTCGACGCCTTCCAAGTCCCAAGTGCGTGGTAAAGGCACCTTCCAAACCATGATCGTCGCAGTTGTTGTGCGTGTTTGCGTCTCGCGTACAGCAGTGGGGTGGGGGCCGATCCGTGGAATGCCGTGCCGTAGTTGAGCGAGACCATGGCGCCCTGCTGCGTGATGTTGGTCTTCGTCTTGGTTCTGAGTCGTTTCAACTTCCTGCCCACTGCTCCGTGTCTGCGTCGTGCCGCTTTGAGTATGTTGGAGTGTGTTTGCCTTCTGGTTGTGCCTCGTGCTGCCATGTCTGCTCCGAGGTCCCTTTCCTCTGAAGTAGCCTTGAGGGGGATGCCTCGGAGCTGTAGTTGTTTGTGGATCTGCTTGGTGTCGTTGTAATGGATCGACATGAGGATGGTCTTGTCCGCCAGCTTGAGTCCTTGCTCCTCCAGCGCGAGGAAGAAGCTGTTGGGTGGTGCTGACTGTGGCTGGCACGATTTGGTCCCTGCTGCCGACGATGCGAATGCTGATGTCGTCGAACCATGCTCGAAGTATGGGTCGTGGTAGCCGGCTTGTGCTTATGAGCCTGGCCATGGCTGCGTACACCACAGCACATGCAATGTTATTTGCATGGGCTCGCCAAGGAAGCATCGAGGGAAGCGCCCGACGGAGGGGCCGAAACCAGCCACAAACAACATATTCCGTACAGCCGGCCCGCATCATAAAGATGCGCTATAAAGACGCGAGGGCCTTGGAAGGCCATGTCAACGCATCTCGAACGGGGCGCGGCCAGCGAAAATGGCCAAGGATGGACCGAGGAGGCAAGGATGCAAAGGCACCCTGGGTAAACACGCCCATCCTTACCGTGAAGGTTGACTGTATCCTCCCCCTTTCCTGCTTGGGGACAGGAAAAGGCCGATACCGCTACTGCCTGGGCCTCTCCCCGGGTGCGTCCTGGCCAGAATTTCGAAGCGACTCCAGCCGTGGCGACCAGGGCCTCCGAGGAAGCCAAGAAAGGCGCAAACGAGAGAAGGATCGCGGTATCGGTGCCTCCTCCTCTGACATGTACTCCCTCCTCTCATCCGACACGAATCGCGCCCATTCTTGCATTATTAGCGGTAACGACTGTCACTGGCCACGCCCACCCCCGCCCCTCCCGTAGGACCCTTCGTGTGTGTGATTACAACCAGCGTTTTTTCCTCGACAAGCACTGGTAATCCCTGATATGGTGATTCACGCTTTGATTATTCATGAACTTATTTATATCCTTCTCATCGTTCTCACAGTTCTTCTGCATTCACCATCATAATCCTTTTGTAACAGCCTTTACAAAAGGGATTCCAAGTGCGGTGGCTTTGCAAAAAGGCTTTCGCTGTGGGGGGATCTGCAGTGGCGGCACCTTTGGCCCAGGAAAGCTAAAGAGGAAAACAATACAAAAATGAAACACTGGAACAAACATGTGTGCTCATATGGAAATATGCAAGAAAGCTAAGCAACCTGTGGCTGACGGCATTTTCACGGCGCAGACGTTCCACAAACATAAATCTTGTGTAGCAGCCTTTACACAAGGATTCCTTGTGTGGCGACCTTACACAAGGATTTCAAGTGAGGGGGATCTGCAGTGGGCTTTACAAAAGGGAGCTCTTTTGCGGCGGCCTTGCAACACATGTTGTAAGAGTGTGTGGACAGCTGGATAGGAACATAGGACAACCGGGAAACAAACATGACAAGCTTGTGTTTTACATGGAGCATCCGAAACAAAAACTAAGAAAACCTGTGTCTGTCAGCACTTTTATGGTGCAGACGATCTACACCTAAAATCCTCGTGCATGAGCCTGTGAAAAAGGATTCCTCATGTGGCGACCTTACAAAAGGAATTCACGTGAGGGGGATCTGCAGTGGCCTCCACAATTAGAACCCTTTTGCAACAGCATTTACAACGTGAATCATTTTGTAGCGGCCTTACCAACAAAAATCATTGTGCGGGCATCTGAACTGGCGGCACCTCGAGCCAAGGACAGCGAGAGAAGAAAACAGGACAAACAAGGAAAACATGGAAACACTTTTGCTTGCACCCAGGGAAATCGGAGGAGGGTCGGAAGACCTGTGACTGTCGCTACTTCTATGGTGCAGATGTTCCCCTTGTAGCAGCCTTTACACAAAGATTCCTGATGTGGCGACCTTACGCAAGGATTTTGATTGTGGGGGACCTGCAGTGGCCTGGCCTTGCATACGGATTTCAAGTGCGGAGAACTGCAGTAGCCTCCACGCTGAGAGTTGAAGTCCTTGTGTAAAGGTCGCCGCATAAAGATTTTGCGTTGTAGAAAGGCTGCTGCAAGTGGAACGACTGCAACAAAAAAATACCGACAGTCGCAGGTCTTCCAAGCTTTCTCCTATTTTTCCATTGAAAACAGAAGCTGTTCCATGTGTTTCCTGGTTGTCTGGTTATCCTCTCCAGCTTTCCTGGGCTCGAACTGCCGCCACTGAAGATCCCCCCGCAGTGAAAACCCGAGTGCGAGGCCGCAACAGAAAGGATTCCATTATGTAAAGGCTGTAACACAAGGATTCGAATTGTGGAGGCCACTGCCGATCCCCCTCACTTGAAATCCTCATGGAAGGCCGCCACATGAAGAATCCTTGTGTAAAGGCTGCCGCAGAAGCATTTTGGGTAAGGAGCGTCTGCGCTGTGAAACTACCGACGGTCACAGGCCTTCCGAACTTTTTCAGATGTTCCATGTGCAAAACACAAGCTTGTTCCCTTTTTTTTACGATGCTCCTCTGGAGCTTTCCTGGCCTCAAGGTGCAGTCACTGCAGATCCCCCCACACTCAGAACCTTTTTTGTGAGGCAGCCGCAGAATGATTCACTTTGGAAAGGCTGCTACACAAAGATTCAGATTGGAGGCCACTGCCGATCCACCTCAATTGAAATCCTTATGTAAGGTCGCCACATAAATGATCCTTTTGTAAAGGCTGCTACACCAATATGTTGAAGTGTGGAACGTCTGCGCCGTGAGAATACCGGCAGTCACTAGTCTTCCTAACTTTTCCTATTTTCCATTTGAAAACACAAGCCTTTTCATGTTTTTCTTGCTCTCCTCTCTCACTCTCCTAGGTTCAAGGTGCCGCCACTGCAGATCCCCCCGCACTTAAAACCCTGTTGCAAAGCCGCCACGACAGGAATCCCTTTGTAAAGGCTGCTCTGAGAAGATTCTACTTGGGGGATCTGCAATGGCCTCCACAATGAAATACAATCGGAAAACTATGTAAATACAATGAGAAAACATTCGGGATTTCTCCACATCTCTCCTCCCCCTCCTGCAATAAGAACACAATCGACGTGGCGATCGATGATGGAGATGCACAAGAAATCATCAGGACATCCATGAAAAAGACCTTGTTGTAATCATACAAACAACGAGTCGCACTCCACCTCCCCCCCACATTGGTCATGTCACGATTATTCGCGCCAGCGCCGTCTAGGAATTGACCATACATTCCCAAACGGCGCCGGCGCGAATCGTGACGTCACTGGCCCCCATCCCCGCTCCCCCTCCCCTGGTCACACCCGTTATCGTCAAGGGATTAAATATCGCCCGTTATCGTCACTCCCGTTATCGTCAGGGAGTGTGCGGGAACGCTGGATGTTGGCACAACGGCATCCCTTTCCAGGGAGTGCGCGGCCGCGCATTCAGTCTGAATTCAGTCTGAGGGGTGCGCACACCAAATTTTAGATAGTTCGGGGGTGAGCTTCGAACTGATCGAAGCTTATTGGCGGCACTCTCCCAAACATACCAAATTGTCGCATCCTGTCGGCGACTCCGAAGGGTGTGGGTTGCCAAAGGTGTGGTTACAGCCGGTACCCTGGGGGGCACCATGTGGGGCGGGCGGGGACCTCGATCGAGTTCTCCGCCGCGCCCCGAGGAGGCCCGACGATGACAGCGTCGTGCCCCCAGGACCCAACGGCGCCGATCGCAAACCACACCCCGGCGTAACCACACCCTTTGTAGTCGCCGATCCTGGGCAGCCCGGAAGGGTGCAGCGCCGAGGGGCGGCGACGGCAGGAGGGCGGCGGGGTCGGCGACCAGGGGCCCCCAGGACCGTCTGGGGACGGACTGTGTGGTGCCCTCAGACTCCCCAGCGGCCTCACCGCGCGGCCCGCCATCGCACGGTGGGGCCTCGGAGGCCCCCAGTCGCCCGAGGCGCCCTCGGGTCGCCCGAGGCGTCCTCGGAGAACGGCCCGAGTCCCAAAACCGTGCGGTGACTCCCACTCCCCACTGGCTCGCCGCGCGGTGTGGCCACCGCGCCGCTCCGGGGGCCCCCCGGTGCGCGCCCGAGGGAACGCTGCCCGGACAGGAGCGCGGCCGCTGCTCGGCAGGCGACCGCCCGTCTCGAAGCGACCACGTCCGCGGCAGCACCGACAGCGAAGCCGGCCCACGACAGAGAGGAGCTGCTGACCGTCGTCGTCACCGCTCTTCCCGCAGGGGTCTGGCGCTGGGCCTGCGACGGCAGCTCCGCCCCGGGCCCTCTGGGCGGGGCGTGCCATCGGGCCCCGGTGCAGGAGGAGGAGGAGGAGGAGGAGGAGGAGGAGGAGGAGGAGGCGGAGGCGGAGGAGGCGGAGGAGGAGGAGGAGGAGGAGGAGGAGGCGGAGGAGGCGGAGGAGGACGAGGAGGAGGCGGAGGGCCTTCCCCGAGATCGTCATCGTCGACCGAGCCGTGCCGGCGGGCGGCGGCGGCCGGAGGGCGGCGGCCGGCGGGGGCCGGAGCGGCAGCCCCCCGAGGGCCCCCGGGGGGCGCCTCCGCCAGCGCCTTCAGCTCCTCGCCGCGGCTCTTCTGCTCCGCCTGCGGGCGGGCGGCGGGCTCTCCGAGGGCGGCCGGAGGGGCGCGGCCGAAGGGGGGACGGCGGGGCCGAGCGCGCAGCGCCCCTGCGCCCCGCCCCCTCCCCCCGCTGCTCGCCTCTTCGCGCCCCCCTGTAGAAGCATCCCAGATGGGGTCGGAGTAGATGGGGTCGGAGGGTCGCGCCGCATCATCGCTGCATCGCCGCTGCATCGGCGACGTCCTCCCATGGGTGGGGTCCTCGTTTTGAATCCGCAGCGCCGCGCGTCTCCTCCTCTCCTCCTCCTCCTCCTCCTCCTCCTCCTCCTCCTCCTCCTCCTCCTCCTCCTCTTCCTCCTCCTCCTTCTCCTCCTCCTCCTCCGCCTCCGCCTCCGCCTCCGCCTCCGCCTCTGCCCCCCCGGCACGCGCGCGGCCCAGGGGAAGGGACCAATGGACGCGTTGAAATACGATGAGGGTCGAAGGAACAAGCCATGACATAAACATAAACAGTTGGAGGTCCTCGCGGATCTCTTGGACCGGCGCTGGATCCCCCTAACGGCGCCTCTGGCGCCGCTCCTGGCGAGCTCCGCGCGCCAGGTGAGGGGGTCCAGCGCCGCTCCAAGAAATGAGGGCGAACCTCCGACATGCATGTATGTATGTATGTATGTATGTGTGTATGTATGTATGTATGTATGCATGCATGCATGCATGTAGGCAGGCAGGTAGGGAGGTAGGTAGGTAGGTAGGTAGGTAGGTAGGTAGGTAGGTAGGTAGGTACATTATGTGACGTGATGTGTGCATATCTGTATATATATATATATATATATATATAGGTTAGTATTTGTTCTTGAGCGGGCCATGAATTCCCGAGAACAGAATGGCCCCGGCCATGCTACCGCGCCAGTCATCTGGGGGCGGCGAGCGAGGGGGGGACCTCGAAAGGGAGCAAGGCCCTCTCAGACAGCGGCGGGGCTTCTCCGTAGCCCTCCGGGCCTCTGAGAGGCCGCCTGCGCCTTCGGGGGGACGGGTCAGAAAACTGCCCCGGAGGCCAGGAGGCTCGCCCCTCCTCGCTCCCCCCGGGGCTCGCCGCCAGTCACCGCACCCCCGAGAGCAGACCGCCTGGGCCTGGCCCCGGACGGAGACCCGTGGACCCTCCCCTCGGCCGACCGGAGCCTCGAGGCCTTTTTTCTGCAGTGCACCGCCGACGCCCAGGCGCTGGGGGGGGGGAGGGAAAGAGCGGCGCCCTGGTGGGGTTGTCTTATCATGCATGTTGCTGTGTTGCTGTGCATTATTCACCACATGAATTGCTAGCTGTGTGTACCAGTTCTCTTAGAGTCGATCTTTTGACACCGCTTGGACCCTAAAGTGCCCCTTCGGGAGCCCTGGAGAGCCCCTCCTCTGCAGCCCTCGCCCTCGCTGCCACCCCCCCCCCATTGATCGACCTCCCTTGGCGCGACGCCCAATCCAGGCGGCAAAGGACCGCTCCCCGAGGTCGGCGGTCGAATCTCGGCGGTGGACAAACCTCCCTTTCGTGAACCTCCCTTGAATGAAAACGGCCTGGAGCCGAAACCGACGGACCTGGACCCGCAAAAATGACGGCCGCAGCGCCCTCTCCCGAACCGAACACGGCCAACTCGCTAATCGAGGTGTCAGGGTAGGAGGTCCGTCCACCCCCGATAAACGGGGGGGGGCCCGGAGAACGAGGCCCGAAGGGCAGGAGGTGGAGGGCAGGCGGAGCCTCCACTCTTCGGGGCTCTGGTCCTGGCGGCCCCGTCCCTCGGGGCCCCATCCTTGAACTGCTGACAAAGGAGCAGGAGGAGGAGGACGAGGGGGAGGAGGAGGAGAAGGAGAAGGAGGAGGAGGAGGAGGAGGAGGGGGGGGATAATTCGCCGGCCCAACGGGCCAGAGGCGTGCTAAGATCTCCGGTAACTGGTTAACAATTGTATTGTACTAGTTCGCGCGCGCGGGGCGGCCCCTGGGGGTCCCCCGGCGAAAAGTACCCCGCCCGCCGCCTGGGAAGGTCCCGCCCGGTTCAACTCAGAGATGGTTTTCCTTCTGGGTGCGGCCTCTCAGGCCGCCCTGAGCGCGCCAAGAGTGCCCCAAGAGGCCCCCAAGATTGCTCAAGAGGCCCCCGAGACGTTCAAAGAGCGCTCCAAGGCGCCGAAGATGACCCCAAGACGGCCCAAGAGACCCCCAAGACAGCCGAAGAGGCCTTCAAGACGCCCCAAGAGCCTTCCAAGAGGCCTCCGAAGAGGGCCCCAAGAGGCCAAAATCGTTGATTTTCATTGGTTTTTCCGATGTTTTTTGCGTTCTGGCTTTTTCGGCTTCCGGACGCTCCAAGACGACCCAAGAGGCGCCCAAGATCGCTCCAAGACGGCCCACGAAGCTCCCAAGACGGCCCCGAAACGGCCCAAGAGGGCCCCCAAGACGGCCCAAGTGCCGCCCAAGACGGACCAAGAGGCCCCAAGACGGGCCCAAGAGGGGCTCAAGAGGGATACAGAGAACTGAAAAATCGAGCCCTCCGCCCCAGAAGCCGCCCAGGAGGTCCCAAAGAGGCCCCAAGAGACCCCCAAGAGGCCCCCAAGACGCCCCAAGAGGCGCCCAAGAGGCCCAAAAGAGGCCCCAATTCCCCCGCCACCCCCACAGACGGTCGCCACGAATCGACACGAACCTGTTCCACCGGGGCATCTTCACCACAAAAGGCCGAACGCAACGACTCAACAAAAAAAAGCCCCCGCTCCCTGCAGCTCCGCACTGCCGACGACCTCTCATCCAGTCGACCGCGGTGCGCAATACGGGCCGGCGGAATGAGCGAAGCGATTAATAATAGGAATAGGGATAGGGATAGGAATAGGAATGGGAATAGGAATAGGAATAGGAATAGGAATAGGAATAGGAATAGGAATAGGAATAGGAGGGAGGGAGGAGAGGAAGAGGAAGAGGAAGAGGAAGAGGAAGAGGAAGAGGAGGAGAGGAGGAGGAGGAGGAGGAGGAGGAGGAGGAGGAGGAGGAGAGAGGAGAGGAGGGAGGAGGAGGAGGAGGAGGAGGAGGAGGAGGAAGAGGAGGAGAGGGAGGAGGAGGAGGAGGGGGGGGGGGCCAAGCCACGGGCTGAGGAGCCCCCCCCCCCCCCCTCCGCCGCGCGCCAGGGGCCGACCGCCGTCGCCCCCTTCGTGCCACGCCGCGGGCCATAGGCCAGCGGGGGGGCCCCAGCCTGGGCTCAGGCGTGCAGCCCACCGCGGGGCAGGTGCGGCAGCCGCGACAGGAGGCGCCCGCAGGCGCCAGCCGCCGCCGTGAGCGGCATCAGGAGCCACGCCCAAGGAGGGCGCGTGGCACAGGAGGGATCGAGAGCGGCGAGCACAGCCTCGCCTTCTTGTTCGCCTCGCTGCGGCGCAGGAGCTGCTGGCCAGCCACCACTCAGCGCAGCAGCCCCAGCGCCAGCAGCAGCACCAGCGCAGGCGCAGCAGCAGCGAGATGGCTACGAGGGCGCAGCAGCAGCACCAGCGCCAGCAGCGCTCCAAGTCAGCTGACAGAGACTGGACTGGAGACGTTGGCGCCATTGGAGGGCGACCCTGGGTATGGGCCCGAGGCGACAACCAGCACTACCAACGCCAGCGCAACGGACACCAGCAGCACAACGCACAGAGGCAGCAGCACAGCCAGCAGCAGCAGCAGCAGCAGCAGCAGCCTCACACCCACAAACACCAACAACAGCCAGCCCACTACCAGCACCAGCAAAAGCAACCACAGCACCAGCAGCGAAGCGACAGCGCCCAGCACTGGAAGGATTGGGCACCATGGAGGAGCACTTCAGCCAGAAGGAGGAGCAGCAGGCGCAGAAGGAAGGACCAGCAGGACACACCAGCTGCAGTCCACATCGGCAACTTCCAGTACAGCCTGCAGCAGAAGGCGGTCCTGGACAGCATCACGCCTGTCTCCTTCGCCGTGGCGGTGGAGCATGAGAGCTGGTCCGCCCCACCCGACAACGAGGAGATGCGCTACGTGTGGTACAAGACGAAGTGCCACAGGCTGGGCCGCCTCGCCGAGAACATTGCTGGCGCCAGGTTGGCGGGTTTGTGCACGTCGAGCCTCGAGCAGGAAGCAGCGACCACTGCCACGAACATCTCCTTCGTCCTGCCCCACAAAGAGCGCATGAAGCAGCTCAGGGCTACACTGGAAAAGCTGGAGGAGGAGCGCACCGAGATGGAGAAGCGGCTCAACATGATGCTCGACCAGGAGGCGGCGGCCGCGCGAACCATCAAGGTCTACAAGACCCTGCTGAGGGAAACCAGAGACCAGATGGCCAAGGCAGCGGGTGTGAAGGAGGAATCGTCGGAGGAGGAGGGGTACGAGGACCGCACCAGAGGACGCACGCCACACCCAGCTGCGAGGAGGAAGCGCGACTCAGCTGCAGCACCAGTTGCACCAGCCGCAGCTCAGCCAGTCGGAGCAGCAGCTGCCCCCTCAGGAGCAGCAGCAACAGCACCAGCAGCCCCAGCACGGCATGAATCACGACGTAGTGGCGGCAAAGACGAAGAGGAACAAAGTTCTGGAGGACAAGCTCGGCTACCGGCAGGAAGGACCAGCGCCGACAACAAGGACGATATCAAAGACGCCATCAGGAAGCTGACCGAGAGGCTCGACTTGCAGCAGAGAAGGGAACAGCAGCAAAGTGACATGCTGGCGCAGGCAGAGCTTAAGCACAAGAGCGAGTTGAAGGCTTGCGAGAAGACCATGGCGCAAAATATGATCCGCACGACAGAAGCTCAGCTGGCCAAGCAGCAGGAGTGGCGCACCTGGGAGGTCAACGCGCTCAAGAGACATCGCAACGCCAAGCTGGAGGAGGAGGAAGCGAAGACATACGAGGCACGGAGAGGCAGCCAGAGGACACAGGAGGAGAGGGCCAAAGGGATGCTCGTGGACTTGCAAAAGCATCTCGAGTTGGAAAAGAAGATGTTGAGCGAGGAGATGCAGAAGGAAGACCAGAGAAGAGCAGCCATCTACACGCAGCAGGTCGAGAAGGCCAGGCAGGGGGAGCAGGCGGTGCGACAGATGGCGGCTCAGGAGGCCCAGTGGCACAAGATGGCGCAGGAGCACAATGAAAAGGCGATGCAGGAGATGGCGGAGGCTGAGTACCAGGAGCGATGCGCTCGGCGCAGCGCTCACAAGGAAGAGGAGCAGCATATCGCAGTGGCTTACCAGCGGATGGCCCACGAGCACCAGGAAGAGGCCAACAGGCGTGAAGCGATGCGGGTCATCCTGAACCTGGAGCACTCAGCCATCCAGGCGACGGCTCACGAGATGCAGTACGAGCAGGAAACGTACTTGGAGCGCGTCGGGGAGCATCAGGAAGCGGAGGACAAAGCTAGAAGGATGGAGGAGGTGGCACTGCAGCGCCAAGCAGCAGCCACGAGCGAGCTCCAGGTAGTACAATTCCAGCAGAGGTTGGAGAACCACGCGACGCAGCAGTACCACAGCACTCTGCAGCACGAGCACCAGCAGGAGATGCAGGCCGCGATGCGGCATCATGCCCACATCCAGCACATGAACGACATACAAAGGCAACATCAACTACAAGACCTACAACGTGAGCATGATCGGCAGACAACAGGACTCCAGAACGCTCTACGGGACGCCTGGGCCGCAGGAGGACAGGTGGATGAGGGCCTGCTAGTCGACATGACGGACGACCTCATGGAGGATCCAGCCACGGCTGAGCGCGACCAAGTCATGGCGGAGCAGGAGGACAAGTACCAGAGAGAGCAACTGGAGGCAGACCTACTCCGCCTCCTACCTAGTCAGTACGAGCCCCCACATCCCGAGCTACCGTCGTACCTCGAGGAGCTGGCCATGGTGGGGCCAGGAGAGAGGTCGCATACATCGTCGAGGCCGACGCCAGAGGAGTCGAGCCTCTCGCTGTTCGGCGACTTCAGCTTTCAGGACCTGAGTTTCGTGCCGAGGCCACCTGCTGAAGAGCTCCCGCCGCCGCCATTACCACCGCAGCAGCGCCCGCCCATCGAGGAGCACGCCAGCTGCGACCCATTCCTTCACTCGGCCAACCTGGGGCCGGGAGAAGGAGAAAGGGTCGCCACCGAGGAGGCTAGGGAGGAGGGGCTGCTCGGCGCGCGGGCAAACAGCGACTGCATCCCAATCGGGGAGTCCGACGACGCCGACCTGCAGGAGGAAGAGCCGAAGATGGGCCAAGACCTGCGTGAGGAGAAAGAGGACGAAGCTCCGACGGACCTCGCCTCACTCTCACCAACTCTAGCAGCCGACTCGCCCATCCCGACGGAGCAGCCCACGCCTAGGCCCGCCATCTTCCCACCCGTCACGCCCTTGACGCCAAACAGGAACCCACAACAGCAGCCGCAGCCAGCCAGAACACCCATGACGACCCTGTTCATCGACCTCAGCCGCGACGAGGAGGCCTGCCCCAGCACCCCCCCGCGTCTGCCGATTGAGGACATCACGCCCACCGTGCCACACGAGCCACGGCTGCCACCTCCGCGCTTCCACATGGGCACACCAGAGAGGACGAGCTCAGCACCACCTTGCAGAGGCAACCTGAAGCAGCCAAGAGAGCACAGGAGAGCGAGGAGCCAGCCTAAAAAGGTCGGGATCTGCGACGCGGACGACGGCTTCGCGGACCCAGGCGACAGAGTGGCATCCTTCATTGAGAGCGGTGAAAGCGACCTCGACGGGGGTCGATCGTCAAAAAACTGAGAGGGAACACGCAGGCTGGGGGGCAACTGGCCCAGACCTGCGCCCAGCCAACCACACCAGAAGACCACGGGGATATGGGGCCCAGACTCAGAGGCCCGTGCGGTGATGAGCCTACGCCCAGCCCCTCCCACCCACGGCCCCTGGCCGGCCTCGCACAATCGCACTTAGCTTCCATCGCAATGCATAGCTTCGCCCACGCCGATGCGAGCCTTGGGGATGCCGCATCCGCTTCAGACCACCAGCGCTCCACAAGGGAGCCTCGACCCAAAAGACGCAGCAGACGAACCATCTGCATTACCAGCTCTCTAGACGCCGCACCTGTGGGCAAGGGTGGGGACCACCCACAGGAAGGCGACGACAATCACGAGCGCTCCAAGCGCAGACCTGAACGACTCCCTCAGGCCGCGACGTGTGGCTCACCTGGGAGTCTCCCCCAGGCCGACAGGGCGCACGCAGACAACCAGCACTCCGACGGGGCGAGGCTGCAACGAGAGTGGGAGAGCTACTCGGGCAGCCAGCCACAGTACCAGCAGCGTGGACCAAGGCGACACCCCTTGGCCACGCCAGTGCCAACATCCCACTCCGCGGGAGCTGCGGCGGCCCGTGCGGCGCCGCAGCCCAGGCTGCGCAGCCACGCGAAGGCGGACCCAGGCAGCAGGTCGAGACTACCAGAGACACCCCTCTGGAGGTCTCCCAGCGCTGGGTCCCCTGTGAGTATCCGACACTTGCAGCCGACGGAGCCTGGCCCTCGCGCCAACCTCCCACCGCCAGCCATTTTGGCTCGCAAGAGGACTGCAAAACAAGCAGAAAGACCCCAAGAGGGCTGGCTAGTCCACCTGTGACAGCCAAATTCAATGCACACACGACGGCCTCACGAAACAGCAAAGTGTTTCCCCCCGCACCTCATAAGCCTACCGATTGCGAACGACAGCTCCAGCACGGGCCAATCCGTGCCGACGAGCTTGCGCAGCACCAAGACACATACCTTGACAGCAACGACAACAACCCAACACCAACAGAACCGCACCTCAACGACGCCACAGTGGTAGCAGCAGCCAGGAGAGCGGCGAAGCGCTGGAGGTTACGCAGACGGCTACCCAGGATGGAGACTACTTCAGGTCGCGACGCGACCTCGACAAACAACTCTTTCGACGCACTTGCCGACCACATCAGCAGCGACGACAGAGTATTGCCAGATCGTACTCAGCCTTACGAATCAGCACATACAGCGGAGCACAACTGCGACCCACTTGCCCACCGTTCCAACGTTCCGACCAACAACGCTGACCACCCGCCAGCTGCCCCGACTACATCCCAGGCTACGGACGACATTCAGGGGTGCCCGAGGCGGGACCCCAGCGGCAGCGGCACGGCTACGCTCACTACTTGGAGACCAACGCTTCGGCCCCCACCATCAGAGCAACCTCGCAACGTTGTCAAGCCCGAGCAGCACAACACACCGACCAGGACCTGTCCACGTTGGCGCGCCAGCGCGGGGTCGCTTCACACTGCAAGGCCGCCGACGGGCGGACCTGCCCCCCCGAGGGGCGAGCAGCTGCGGGATGATTCCCCCTTGCAGGTGCGAAGGCGCGAGGGCATGCCTCCGACGGGAGGGTGGTCGAAGCCTTGCTCACGCGTCAGCGATGTCGTGTTGGGGTGCCCAACCAGGTCCAGCGAGCACCAAGCTGCGCCAGCACCACCATCGGCTCCAGCCACGACCGCCCCACACAGCCCACCGCGAACAGCTAAGCGCAGGCAAACGCTCCCCGAGGCAGCAGCTGGCTCCCACCACGGTTCGAGCGCCACGGGCCACGCGGACGCCCCTGACGGCAAACCTCATCGTCTACGTGACAGCATGCTCCATGCCCAATCACACGAGCCCCTGTTCAGTCAGGCCGTGCGGGCTGGATCGGGCAACTTAAACTTCGATGAGGAGCGTGGTCAAATGCCACCGACACCTTTGGGGAGGAGCGCGCCGCGGGCGGACCCCGCACCCTGCATCCCAGCTGCCCACGTGGAGCCTGCACAGACACCTCCAGCTTGCGCTACGACGCCCAGACAACACCAGCAGTCCCAGCAAGACGTACAACCTCGACGCGCAATGCTCCCCTTTAAGTGCTACCGCGGCACTCACTGCTACCCGACTGGACTGCAGTGCCATTCCACCCCCGCACCACACTGCCGAACAACCACAGCAATGCACCCCTTCCGCATCCCACCCAAGTGCAGCATAACCGCCGACAGAACGCAAGACAACTACTGCACCAACGATGACTGCGATCACAGCGACGACTACCTGCGATGCGAGCGCAGGAGGCGACGCCGAAGAAGAACCAGACCAGCAACGCACAGACGCATGGACGATACCGAACTGCGCAGCAGCACTAGCAGCACCCAACGACGCCATGCCAATATTGGAACACCACAGTTTCTACCGCGGCAGTTCCAACAACGCGTCCAGAAGCTCACATGGCACCGCGACCTCGGGGACCACGACCTGCACGAGCACACAAGGCTGGCGGTAAGGCAACTTGCGCCCCCGAGACCCTTGGCCTCTGTGAAGCGGCACTACTGCTTCACCGACGCTTCCTACCACGCCAAGGCGCCAGGCACATCGGCGTGGGCGGTGGTCCACTTGAGGGAAGACGACCAGGGCATCACCTACTACAGACACATGTATTCCAACCACGCCCTGTCAGCCAGCGAGGAGATGGCCAACAACATCACTTCCAGTACTAGCCCCGAGTTGGGAGCTTTGCTCTGGGCTGGTATCGCACGTATCCAGGGGGACGACGCGCATGAGATCGTTATCATCGGCGACAACACCGCAGCCCTGGGCGCAGCCGCAGGAACATCGAGGATTGGATCGAGTAGGAACCGCCCGCTCGCAAGGTTCACACGAATACTATTCCAGCAGCTCCAACTCACCAAGGCCATCAGCTTCGAACGCACACATGCTCACCGAGACGCACCCTGGAACGAAGCAGCAGATATTTTGTCAAAATATGCAGCACTCCAACCAGCACCACCACCGCCAGCTGAAGAACTAGTTAACATCGTACAGTACAACAGCACGCTCGAATGGGCCTGGATGGACAACCCAGCCTGCAGGGACCTACATGCGTACCCAACCTGGACGCACGGACATCTCGAGGAGCACGCCGCAGCACAGACAGCGGAAGCAGACCGCATCCCCGACCTCACCGTGGACAGCTACAACTAGGGCATTCTGAAGATCAACATCGTGCAGTACAATGCCCAGTCCATGGTAGGCGACTTTACTTCCACAGACCTGCACCTGGACATATCCAGCAAAGGAGCTCTGGTCAGAGCCCAGCTCCTGGACCTGAAGGTACATGTCGCCGGGCTGCAGGAGACACGCTGTAAGGAGGCCATATGGACGGGGCAAGGGTTCATCAACATCCAGAGCGACGCGCAGGACGGCAACTGGGGCTGCGCACTACTCCTCAACGTCGAGATCCCGCACGGACAGCTCAAAGGGAAGGACCTGTACTTCAAACAGTCCCAACTCACAAGATTGCACTCTTCTGCCAGGATGCTCTTTGTACGCGTACATGCCCCCTTGTTCCACACGTCATCGCCGTTGACCACGCCCCGTGCCAGAAGGCCAAGGACATCAGTGGGTGGTGGGAACACTTCAGACAGCTGTGCGACACATGGAAGCCTGAGATTGTGCTCATCGACGCGAACGCCAAGGTAGGACACAAATATGGAGAGGACTCGCTGTGGCTGGGCCAGAAGGGTCCTAATCAGCCGGCCGACAAGAACGGACACGAACTCCATGAGACGGTCGCCAACGGTCACCTGCACGTCGTCAACACCTACTACGGGGGCAGCGACGACTACACCTACCACAAGGATGGGGTCTCCAACCGCATCGACTACGTCGCCATGGATCCCTGCCTATTCAAGTGCGTGGCAGCCTGCACAGTGCTGAAGAACTTCCAGAAGCCAGGCGCCAAGACGAGGAACGGGCACAGCAAACGGAGGAACAGCGGCGCCCAGAACAGCATCGACTCGACCACTGACCACCTGCCAGTGCTTGTAGAAATCGTGGGTGACATTATCGGTCGCCACCGCAATCTGAAGAGCGCCACCCAATTTGACACCAACAAGCTCAATAACCCCGATTGCATCACCGCCTTCAAGCAGGACCTGAACAGCACCAGGCTACCACCATGGAGGGCCGACGTCAACGATCACTACCACGAGACAGCAGGGCTCATTGCCGACAAGACGAAGCAGCACTTCGGACGGGACCCGCTCACACCTTGCAATGCCACAATCTCCGAGGCCAGCATGCGACTATTGCGACTACGCAGATACGCGGAGAGCTCCACGCGGACCTACACGAACACTGGAGACCCAGCACCACTAGAAGTATTCCGCAAGAAGCTCTGTTATGAGGCGCTGGCCTACGCCCACGTGGAAGACAGCTGGTTCAACTCCGTCGCAGCTCTTGCAGACGCCTGCCAGCTCAGTCGCACTACTGGCTGCCTTGGCATCGCGCACGACGCCGCAAGGTCCTTCATCGCCCACACTAAGGACACATTCAGGCACCAGCTCAGCACCGACCGCAACCAGTACTTCCAAGACCTTGGTACCAAACTGGCAGACAGTAGAACAGCACGAGACGCCAGGTCCGAATGGCAGCTGACCAAGAAGATCCTGATTCACGGCGGCCGCAAACCAAAGTACGACAACGCGCTACCTACCATGCAGCACTCCGATGGCACCATCATGGGTACCCAGAGCGAGATCAGCCGCGCCACACTCCAGCATTTCGCCAACATCGAGTCAGCAGACATCAGGGGCAAGTGCGACCTCACGGACCGCTACAATTGCAGTCATACCGGCAGATCACCACCCGACGAGGTCCCGCCGCACCTGCTCATGACACTGAACGACCTGGTGGAGGGCTTCGCGGACGGCAAGAAGGGGCGCGCAGGAGGACCCAACGGCAACCTCGACGATATCTTCAAACTTGCACCCGAGGAGACAGCCCGCCACTGGTATCCTGTCATCCTGAAGACGACCATGCGAGGCCGCGAACCAATCCAATTCAAGGCAGGCATCGCAGTGAAGCTTCACAAAGGCAGCGGCACGAGGTCTCTACTGGAGTACTACAGGTCGATCCTCCTCAACAACACGGTGGCCAAGCATTACCGCAAGAGGCTCCGCACAACGACGCTGCGGGTCTGCAGTTGTCTGCTCCGCGTCACTCAGCATGGCGGGATCCCGAAGAAGTCTGGCGCGTACTCCACCCACACCATCAAGGCGTTCTTCAGGATCTGCAAGCGCAAGCGCCTCAGCGCCGTCGGCATCCTGTTAGACCTCCGGCGGGCCTTCTACTCCGTCATCCGTGAGTTCGTCCTGGGGCGGGGGGGTGACAAGCCGTGGCTTCGCAAGATTATGGCAGGCTGCGACCCACCAGAATGGCTCATGCCTGCCATCCAGCACTTGATCGCAGCCCCTGGCTGCCTAGCGCTCAACGATGTCGACGAGAACCTCCGATTCCAGCTGGAAAAGGCACACGACGCGACCTTCTTTCAAGTGCGCGGAGACGAACTGTGCGAGGAGAGCCGCAAAGGCACACGCCCAGGCAACGGACTGGCCGACCTCATCTTCAACATCAGCTTCGCGCACGCCCTCGGCCCGCTGGGGCAGGAGTTGCATGCGGAGGGTTACTCATTGCTGCTACCACCTTTGGGAGAGCAAGCCATTACCACCACAGGCCACCTTCGAGACCACGAAGGAGCCCTACCAGAAGTATCCTTCATGGACGATGCGACCTTCCTGTGCGTACTCAGGGACAATGCAAAAATCGTGAGTAATATCTTCGGCATATTGTCCATTATTGCGAGGAGACTCCAGATCTTCGGGCGCGAGCTGCACCCCAAGAAGACCAAAGCCCTGCTGCGAATCGACGGACACGCCAAGCAGCACATCAAGGCGAAGATCTTCCAGACCAACCCTGTCACGCTGCGCCGCGAGGAGGGCCAACCGCTGACCAGCATCGACGCTACCACAGCTGAAGTCACGACCCAGGGACTCACATTGGGCAACGTAGTAGCAAGCGACGGCAGCGAAGGGCCAAACCTAATGCGACGCATCATCGATCACAGATCTGCGGAGGGCCCCCTGAAGAAATCCATATACCGACTTCCGCACATCGACCTCAAAGCAAAGATGCAGTACCTCACGGCACTGGCGCAGAGCAAGTTGACCTACGACTGCGAAATATGGGGGCCATTGACAATGCAACAGAAGCAGATGCTGCAGAGTCGACTTGTGGCGAGTCTCCGAGCTGCGGCGCGACAACAGCGACATGGGGCGGGACACTTGCACACCCTGGACGACGAGATCTACCTACTCTGCGATGAAGTCCCGATCCACATGCCCCATGCGACGACGCCGCCTGCTGCGCATCATCAGAATGCTGCATGCGGATACGCCATTCCTCCACCGACTCATCGACGAGCTTTGGGCGGACAGCAAGGCCTCGAACGTGCTTATCGTCGAGGACCTGGATTGGATCAAACGATTCCTGCTGGACGACGAGGACCTTGGCAGCGACGCCAGGGATTTTGTACGATGGGTACGAGCACAACGCGAGCATTCCGCACAAGCCATGGTCAAGCGTGCCTGGCTTAGGTGCAAGTCCTGGCAGCACGACGTATGCCGACATCGGCTCTGGCAACGACAGCTACATCGGCTCGCGCAAGACTTCGGACTCACCACGCCCAACTTTGACGGACGACCACCTACGCAACACAGTGGTTACATCTGCTACGAGTGCGGCAAGGTCCTGAAAAGACGAGGAGCCTGGAAGCGCCAAAGCACCATGGAGCACATCGGCTTTGACATTCCTGAACTACTCGCCCGTTCGACAACATGCCCTGGGTGAAGGAAGGACTTCATCATGCGCTCGCGCATACTCAAGCACCTGAGAAGATGCCCCAGGTGCCTCGCAGTTCTCCAAGCAATTGAAGTTCCAATGGATTTACAGGAGGCAGCCGATCGACGCGATGAAGAACGCGAAGCGGTGGCGACGAGAAAAGCGATGGGCCACGGAGCTACGAAGGCGCTAGTGCCTGTGCAGCAGATCATCCACATCAAGCTCGCTGACCACATCGACCAACACCAGCTCCAGCTCTCGCCTGCGCCGCCCGCAGCAGTGACTCTTCAAGCGGAGACGCCATCAACAAGGACCTTTGCACCGTGCAGGCCCATGGCCACCACGATCATGTTCTTGCTACACCTCCTCTGGAAGACGCCGAGTGGAGGATTTCCAGCACCATTTCGAGATGCACATTCGGGAATGCAATTTGATCGCGTTATCAATCGATGTACAGATCGACCCAGACAAAGGCGACCTGATTAAGCCAGACGCGATTGCCTTTTGGTGCGCGGCGATACGTCAGGGCAAAATCTTTGGCATCGTAGCCGGCCCTCCGTGCGAGACGCGGTGCTCGTCACGTTGGCGCGCCACTGAGGGCAACGCCCCACGCCCACTACGCACCCACGACTTCCCCAGGGGCATACAAGCAGCCAACCAAACGGAACTCCAGCAGCTAGCACTGGCCAACGTACTCTACAGGACAGCCTTACTGCTCATCACCACGGGCTTGCAGTACAACGTTTCCGCGATACTCGAGCATCCAGCCCCAGCTACCTGGTGTCCTCATGCGCCGAGTAGCCTGCGTCGAGCGGAGACTCTGTGGCTGTTGGAGCAGACGAATGTCCGGCTACACTGCATCGACCAGTTCCAGTTTGGGCAGGCCGCGCGAAAGCCAACGTGTCTGCTGGCGGCACACCTCAGTGAACTCACGCAAGAGCTCGGAGCAGTGCCCGGTGGTCAACTGCGCCGACATCGTGGACACGACCGCGCTTACGGACGCGACGAGCAGGGCGGCTGGAGGACCGCCCCTCTCAAATAATATCATTCGAGGTTGTGCAAGGCAATGGCAGCAGCCTTCGCAGCCCACTGGGGGCAGCTCGCAGACGACGAAGCACTGCGGGCCGAGACAGACGAGTACTACCACAGCTTCTACGCGCCACTGGACCATTACACAGAGCCAGAACAGCTGGGGCACGACTGTCACTGGGCTTGGGGCAGCCACCGCCGCTAGCAGCAACCCACAGATTCGCGCAGTACTACGTAGACCAGCACGACTGGGTCGAGTACCACAGGTTCGGGCCCACAGGTTCAGGCAGTATCACGTTGACCTGCACAACTGAGTCGTGAGTGGATTACTATTTTGCAGTATTACAGATTGTGCAATGCGACCGTGGACTGAGTGGATTACTAGTTTGCAGTATTTTACCGACTGAGCGATCGAGGGACTGCGTATTTTACTGAATTTACTGTCTGAGTATCTTGCGTGACCAGCACGACCGAGTGAATATTCGAGTATGTGATCTCATGGACTCCGATGGCTTGCCATTCTCGAGGGGGGGGACCCGTGGCGCCCATACGGGTGGGCACGATCCCTCAAAGGCGACGGAGCGTGCCTCCCCTCGAGTACTCTTATTGGTTCTATCATGCATTTGTTCTGGCAATGATTCTGATGCGAGTATTTATCCTCTCTGGGCAAAGGTTGCAAAGCGCCCAGTCTATCATTGTACGGTATTTTGTTATTTCTTAGCAGATGGGCAGCAAGAGTGACTCGAGCACCACAGGCTTGTGCACCATAGAGTCAAGCAGTGCAAGCAGTGCTACGTCGACCAGCACGACGGAGCCGAGTACCATAGGTCCGTGCACCGCGGAGACAAGCACTACCATGTTGACCAGCATGACTGTGCCGCACGCCACAGGTGCGGGCGCCACAGAGTCAAGCACTGCCACTTGTACCAGCACGACTATGTCGAGTACCACAGGTTCGAGCACGACCACGTCGAGTACCACAGGGCTGTTCGCGGCGAAGAGCGTCCTCGACGACAAGCACTATGGCGTCAGGACTCAAGTCCTGAGGAAGACCCGAATGCGTGGGAACACCTCAGGCAGCGTCGCCAAGTTTTGCATGAGGCGTTAGGACGCAAGTCCTGGGGAAGCCCCGGATGCGTGGGAACACCCCAGGCACAAGTCGCTACGTTTTGCTGTATGGACTCAGGCAGCGATCGTACGTATACAACTCAGTGGTTACCAGCTGGCCAGACGGTATTCGACCTCTACGACCATGTTGCACCACCGATCGACCACCACTCGCAACCCTTGTATGGCCCACCGCACCTCATTACAAGTCAACGCTGCCCTGGTGAGGCATGGATCAAACTTCGAGACGGGCTCGAAGGGTAGGGGGGCAGGACGAGTACTACCCGCGCCTACCAGGGGGGATGGTGAGGGGCAGGGGGGGGGTAGGACGTCCACTACCTGCGCCCCCGCGGTCCGCCCTAGCTCGCCACCCCCACCATCCCCATGGCGGAGGAGGAGCTACCCGAGCGCCCAATGGGCGAAGCGCAGGGCAGCCGAGACATCCCACACCGACAGAAGTAAGCACCAGGCCTGGGGCTCGCCCCCACCGAGGGCACTGTGACCCCTAGCCATAGCGGGACGAGGTGGGGCCGCCACGAACCCCACTTGAAGTCGGTGCATGGAGGCCTCATATGTGCGCCCACGACCCATACCACAACACCAGCAACAAGCCGACCTCCCAACGACCCACCAACCAGCACGCACGACAAGCAACTACAAGGGCTGGGGATCCCCCCAACCGACCATCCACTCCACCACCACCTCCCGCCATCATCGCCGACCAGCACGGCCGAGTCGAGTACCACAGGATCGAGGACCACCGAGTCAAGCACTAGACTATCACATCAACCAACGCGACTGGGTCGAGTACCACAGGCTTGGCACCACAGTTTCATGCAGTACTACGACGACCATCACGATTGAGTCGAGTACCACAGCTCGTGAACCACGGAGCCAAGCCGTACTACGTTGACCAGCACGTCTGTAGCGAGAAGCACAGTTTCGAGCACCGCAGAGTCAAGCAGTACCACTTGACCAGCACGTCTGGGTCGAGTACCGCAGGCTCGCGCACTACTGAGTCAAGCAGTACCACAGGTTCGATAACTACAGAGTCCAGCAGAGTGAAGAAGGGGCAGCCTGCCCCGCGACGCGGGATACACAGCGCAGGGCGCCGAAGGGTGTATCCCCGTCGCCCTCGCGTGGCATGCGAGGGGCCGAGGCCAGCCGGCCAGAGTCGGCAGGAGCTGGAAAGAGCGGCCGCCAGTGCAGGCCAGCTGGAGCCCACGAGCGGCTCGGCGAGCCTCCACAGCGCGCGGCGCCGAAGGGTGGAGGTCGCCAAGGCGGGGGGCAGCCAGCCCCTAGGAGCCGCCCTCCACGGCGGCTGGGCTCAGCGCTCCGCGCCGAAGGGAGCCCAGCCGCCGCCGTGCGGCCGCCGGCCCACGAAGAGGCCGACGGCCTGGCCGCGCGCCGTGCCGTGCTGCCTGACGCCCGCGGGCGCGGGCGCGCGCGGCGCCCGCCCAAGGGCCCTGTCGGGCCTCCCTTTTTGAAAAACCCGGCCCCTCTCCCCTCCTCCGAGGTATTCATTGGTCCCTGGTCCTCTCTCTTCCTCGGGGTCGGGTTCCCGGGGCCGCCGTCTGAGTGCCCGCACGGCCCTCGTGGGCTGCTGCGGCGCGCTTCGCGCCGCGGGCGCATGAGAAGACGCTGGCTGAGCGAGAAACGGCAGAAACGGCAGGGGGGGGGGGCCAGAGACAGAGGGGAGGAGGGTTCTGAGCATGCGCAGTGGAAAAGGGAGGAGAAGGGGGCAGGGATCCGAGCGAGGACGTGGGCCACGCGAGTACAGCGGAGGCCAGTCCACAAGAGACCTTCCACAAGGAACCCAACCCTGAGACCCCAGGACGCCCATCGATTTTTGGTGCGGGCACGTCACGCTGACCATCGCGAAACCATCGACACGCAAGGTACAGGGCACCCTGGAAGAAAGCAGGGTGTCTCTTGGCATGAGCCTCCACTGCAGAAGAACAGCAAGCTGCATTAAAACATACGCTCTCGGAGGTCTGCGCGGATTTCTCGAATCGGCACTGGAGACCCCCCTGCCAAGGACGGCGCCGAAGGCGCCGCAACATATTCAAGATATCCTCGCGAATCTACAAACTTGTATGCTTATGCGTTTCGGTTATCCTTCGAGACGGAGATCGGGGCGTCCAAGAGGGGGGCGTCCAAGAGACGGGTTCGCAAACCATGGCCAGAGGCACGTGCTCCGACGGGGGGGCAAACAACACACCGAAACAAAAGAAGGGCCATGACATCCAGGCACCATACATATATACCTCATCGTCGTCATCATCGTTATCAAGATCAGCATCGGAATACTTATCACCATCACCACCACCACCATCATCACCATCATTTTCATCAACACCACCATCACCACCATTACCACCACCATCACCACCATCACCACCACCATCACCATCACCATCACCATCACCATCACCATCACCATCGCCATCACCATCACCATCACCATCACCATCACCATCACCATCACCATCACCATCACCAGCACCAGCACCAGCACCAGCACCAGCACCAGCACCAGCACCATCACCATCACCATCACCATCATCATCAGCATCATCATCATGCCAATCATCGTCATCGTCATCGTCATCGTCATCGTCATCAGCATCAGCTGCAGCTGCAGCATCATCATCATCATCATCATCATCATCATCAGCATCGTCATCGTCATCGTCATCGTCATCACCATCACCATCACCATCACCATCACCATCACCATCACCATCACATCATCATCCATCATCATCATCATCATCATCATCATCATCATCATCATCATCATCATCATCATCATCATCATCATCATCATGACAATAATAATTGAGCATCATGCCCTGGAGGGCACCCCCATAAGCGGGGTGTCGGTCAAAAGCGCCCGCTGGCGCAGGAGGGGGGCACCAAGCCTTCGGGGTTCAAACCCCCGCGCCCGGCGGGATTGGCCACACATCTGAACGTATCATAGCCTCACTCAGCCATGATCTCCCCTCCTTGTCATTACCCCAGCCCTGGACGCCTCCGAAGGGGGTGGGGGGGGGCGAGGGGGCCACAAGGCAAGGGCTCCGCCTCGAAGGTCTCCGCCTTCTCCATGCAGTTCGAATGCAGGGTCGCCTGGATGCGAGGGAAAACGGTGCCGCTGCAGGGCCGAGATGTCCACATCCTCCCTCCTCCTCCTCCTCCTCCTCCTCCTCCTCCTCCTCCTCCTCCTCCTCCTCCTCCATCCTCCTCCTCCTCCTCCTCCTCCGCCTCCTCCGCCTCCTCCGCCTCCTTCTCCTCCGCCTCCTCCGCGGACGGCCTTGGAACTAAAGCGCCCAGGGCTTCCTTTGTCCTTTTCTGTGCCCCGACCCCCTACCCTCATCATCTATCCTACAACATGAGATAATGCTGGCGCGGAGTACGTTCAGTCTCGGAGTCGAAACTGGACATGCTGATTTGGGGCCCTCAGTTGCAGGGATCCCGCAGCAGGAGTGGGAGCCATCGCGGACGGCATCGTCACGCGGGACGACCCCCTCCCTCTCGCCTCCCTGCTCGGCGAAGACCGTCATTAGGCCTCGTCGGTGAGGACCGTCATTAGGCCTCACACCCCTCGCATTTTCCATCAATGGGGCTGCGGGGGTCCCGCTCGCACCAAGCAACCTTCCATATTGCCGTCAATAAGTACTGGAGGGGGCCGAGGACCCCCCTACGATCCCTCGGCCAATGAAGACGGCCGTAGGGGGGGATGACCCGTACCTCCACCCGAAGGCACACTTGTGCCACCACCTTCAATCAGAGGCGTCAATTGCTACCCACCATTCCTATCCTCCATTGGGCCGTGAGCGGGATTTATTCCCCTGTCGGCTGATTGTGCCTGTCAGTGCCAATAATCTTTTACGTTCTGGTACTTGCGCTACCCCACCTTGCGCCCCAAGGGTGACGGCTCGACCTGTGCTGTAATGGCACTCCTGCGGTCGTGTCCCTCTCCCCACCGAGCAAGGGTGACGGTGCGACCTGTGCTGTAATAGCACTCGTGTGGTCCTACCCGCTCCCCGCTAACCTACCCGGAAAATCTACCTCTAGGACCCCTCGGGTTTTGACGGAACTAGTTAATGGGAATTGAAGAATTTGGTGTCCCCTTCCCCGTCGTGTTTGTCCTCCCAATTCTCTGTCGCCCCTTCTTCCTGCCCCTGTCTTGTCGTCCCTCGTCTCTGGCCGTCCTTTCTCCGCTCCGGCCCCTTTCCCCTGCCCCCTTCGGCCTCTCCTCTTCCTCCCCCTCCTTCCCCCCCCCTCCTGTCCCCGTCGTCCGTCTTCGTTGGCCGTCCTTTCTCCGCTCCTGCCCCTTTCCCCTGCTCCCTTCGGATCTCCCCGTTCCACTTCCTCCCTCCTTCTCCTGCCTCTTTTCCCCCCTCGCCGTCTTGCCCCGGCCCGCCGTCCGTTCCTCCCCCTGCCCTCCTGCCGTGGACGAGGGGGCCTGCCGCGTCCACCACTGAGGCCCCATTGCATGGGCCCCGGCGCACGGCGCCGGAGGCATGTTCCGGGAACTCCTCCCCGGAACATGCCTCGAGGATCTCTCCGGCGTAAGATTGGAAGATCCCGCCGGCGTAGGATTGGTGGGCATCGTCACGCGGGAAGACCCCCTCCCTCGCGCCTCCCTGCTCGGCGAGGACCATCATTAGGCCTCGTCGGTGAGGACCGCCACTAGGCCTCACACCCCTCGCAGTTTCCATCAATGGGGCTGCGGGGGTCCCGCTACCACCAGTCAACCTTCCATACAGAGGGGGCCGAGGACCCCCCTACGATCCCTCGGCCAATGAAGACCCGTACCTCCACCTCAAGGCACATTTGTGCCACCACCTTCAATCAAAGGCGTACATTGCCATCCACCACTCTCCTCCTCCTCGTCCTCTTCCCCCTCCTCCTGATGTGCGATCGCCGTCGGGAACGTCGGGAGGCCTCGCTGGGGAATGGCGGCCCATCCGTATCCACCCCCTCCTGAGGTCCCAGGGCTTCAGTTGCCCAGTCGGTGGACATGGATGACCCCCCTCGCGTTGCGAAAGGAGCGAACAAAAGAGGGGGATGGGACGGGAGAGTGGCAACGGCACGCTCCGACCAGCCAGGTCACGCTCGGGGGCGCCGACCAGCCAGGTCGGCTTGGGCCAGAGAGCTGCCATCCTCCAGCGGGGCCTCACGTGGGTTTGACGGTGACCGCACATCGCGGGGCGGGACGCGCGAGGTTCGAACACCTAGGGTCAGCGAGGAGAGGAGGAGGAGGAGGAGGAGGAGTAACAGAAACGATTCTGATGTTTGCGGTGAGGGGAACGGGCGTCCGGCCACAGGGTCCATGCAACAGGCGAACATAAACAAGTGCAGAAGCTGGGCCCTCCGGATTGAGCGGTTCTCTAAACGGGCCCGCGCCAAAAGTTTCGCAAGTCTTGAAGAAAGGGGGAGGAGACACGAGGTGATGCCCAAATCGCGCCTGTGACGGACCGGGCGGCGGCCTCGAAACCCCAGGCGGCCCCGCCGCGTGGTCCGACGCGGCCGCGTGGCCGTGGGGCTTCGGAGGCTCCCAGTGGCCGGAGACGTCCTCGGAGAAAACGACCCGAGTCCCAAGACGGCAGGGCGGACCCCGCATCCCCGGTGGCTCACCACGCGGTGTGGTCGCCACGCCGTCTGGGGGAGGAGGAGGGGGGCGGGGGCGCGTGCTGCCACGGAGTGCCGCCCACCTGGCGGCGTACACCCCCGCCCTCGGCCCCCTCTCCTCCCTCCTCCGCCTCCTCCGCCTCCTCCTCCTCCTCCTCTCCTCCGCCTCCTCCGCCTCCTCCGCCTCTTCCTCCTCCTCCTCCTCCTCCTCCTCCTCCTCCTCCTCCTCCTCCTCCTCCTCCTCCCCCTCGTCCTCCTCCTCCTGCTCCTTTAATCCCAGGAATGGCGTTCTGGCATGTTTCAGGATCGTCAAGAGGCCCCTGGGGGGCTCCTGGAGTTGGAGTCCCGAGGAACACGTGTTGGCATGCTTCAGGGTCGTCAAACGGTTGTCTTCCAACGAGGCAGTTCCCTCAGTGGAAATGAACCCTTGTAGGGGCCTATGAAGAATGAGCTTCGAGGGAGGGTTTATTCTAACATCGTTGATGACCCTTGGGTTTGCAATGCTCCTCCTCCTCCTCCTCCTCCTCCTCCTCCTCCTCCTCCTCCTCCTCCTCCTCCTCCTCCTCCTCCTCCTCCTCTCCTCCTTTTTCAACGGCTTTCTCTTCACCCCGCCAATCCTTGATCGAAAGGGGCTACTGAGGGCAAAGCAAGGGGGGGAGCGACAAGACCACCAGCTCGCGGGCTATTCCCTCCCTCCCGAAGGGGCGAGTGGCCCGCCCCCACGCCAGGCTCGCCAGGCGCTAATCCCCAAGCCTCGCGAACGAAAAACGCGGTCCTCCCGCGGCGCCACGACGCCTCCGACCAGCTGGCGCCGCGTACAACAACAGCAACAACAACACCAACACCAACACCAACACCACTAACAACAGCAACAACAACAACATCCACAACCACAGCCACAACCACAACCACAACATCAACACCAACAACACCGTTAACAACAACACCAACAACAACATCATCAACAACAGCAACAACAATCACTTCAAGACTGTTCGCCCTTATCTGCTCGAGTGTCCAATAACGCGTCTTTCCAAAACCCTCCATATAAGATGAAACCGGGATCGGGGCAAAATTTGACCGGGATAAAAATCATGTTCGGTTTTTCAAATCACTGGGGGCGCCGCCGAACGGGCCTGCCACGCCTTGGGCGCCATCGGCTTCGCGAGGGAAGAAAAGCGCTCCGGCGCGGATGAAGCCACGGCGCGTAATTGGCCACGCGCACGACCGAGGGAATTCAGCGCCAAGCGCCTTTCACTCCAGAAGGCCCGACGTCAACAAAACAAACTTGAGGCCCAAAGGGGGCCCCAAGGAGGCGGACCGCCAAAACAATCACGCAACCAACGCAACGAAAAAACACGAAAATGTCAAACATCGCGTTACTCAGTGACCTCTTCGGCCAAGCAACACCGCGATAATGCCCAAGAAGGCATTGGACAAAAAGTCACGCGTGCGGCCAGGCGACTTCCCCACGCCGCCCCAAGGTTCCCGAAGCGCGCCGAAATAACCGTAGAGAACACCCCGGAAAGTCTTTGGAAAATCCCCGCGCCATGCAAGATCCGCCACCGAACAATCTCGCGGACACCTGACGCGCGCGCGCGGGTGTCCACCATGGATGCCCAACTCCGGTTTCCGAGACAATCGCGCGCAACCGCCTGGGGGCCTCGGCAACCAAATGGCCCAGGGGCCCGCGGGCCCCAGGGAATCGAAGACCGAGTTCGCAACTCCGGAAGCATCGGGCGCGGCGCCAGCCAGTCGCTCGTCTCTGGCTGACAGTAGGACGCCTGGAGACCCGGTAAAACCTAAGGAACCGCTTCTCAGAGATTCACAGAGCCAGAAACCGGGGCGCGCCAAATTCTCGCGTCCGAACTTCTCTGAGAATCTCTGAAAATCTCTGAACTAGCCACCCCGCGTGAAACATTCCCATAAACCCAAAACCTCGGAGCTGGCCGATACTCTCTGAGAGTTTTTTCGGCCCGCGAAATTTGGCGCGCCCGGATTTCTGGTTCCAAGATCCTCTGAAATCGCGCTGCGGCGGCGCCCAGCAGGTCCTCGCGCGCCCAGGGTGGGGGCCGTGGACATCGCGGGCCGCGATGGTCCCGACCGCGAGGTCCTTCCTCCTGCCCCTCGACGAGTCCACGCTCATGGACGCGCTCTCTGCGCTGAGCGTGGACCGCGCCATCCGCCGGTACTTCTGCGCGACGACAGCCAACTGGCCGCCGACGGACAAGGCGATTTTTCTCCGAGCTGCGCGTGCCACCGAAAACGTACAATAGCCGCGGGCTCGGGGAGAAACACTTTCGATGCATTTTCAAGCCGCCAGCGTCGTGGCTGCCGACCCGCCGGGCGCCGACCGAGAGACGAGCTGGGTCCACTACGTCCACGGCGGCGGGCGGGCGCCCAAGAGAGCTGTCGCCACGGTGCGCGCGGCGGGGCGCCCGCCCAACTGCAACCGCAAATGCGGCCTCCATGGCGCCACAGGCGTAATATGTGTGACGCATTCTCGGGCCCCCCATCAGCGCATTGGCCAGCGCCCAAGCCCCTGAAACGCAAACCTACTGTGCCCCCCGTGCAAGCCGCGCACCCGCTCACAATGCTCGCGCACACCAGATTTTCTGCCCGCCCTCAACATTTTAATTGAGCGCCCATGTGTTACTTGGGCTCCTCAAGCCCTCGAACACTCTTTGGGAACTTCTGCGAATGCGCACGCAACGCTCCACAAATCGGCGTTCTATTTTTCTCTGGAACTCTCCCAGAATCTCTGGTTCCGATTTGTCCCGATCTTCCGCTCAACTGACCATACCCGCCCTCTCCGTCTTCGATCGAACCCCTTTTGGGGTGTATACCTTTCTTCCCTGCAGGCCGGGCCCCGGCAAGCGGCGGGGCGGCCGCGGACCGTCGGCCTGGCCAGCGGCATCGCTGATCGGCGGGGCGGCCGCGGACCGTCGACCCGACCCCAAGAGGAACGGACAGGGGACCGACCACGACGAGGACGACGACGACGACGACGACGACGTCGACGACGACGACGACGACGGCGACGACGACGACGACGAGCGAAAGCGAGAGAGAACGACAGCAGGGCCACGAAGGACACGAAGTAGGCCACGAAGGGCGACAGCGGGGACACGAAGGGAATGCGTATGGGGCCACGAAGAGCGCGAACGAGCGGGGGCCACGAAAGGCAGATAATGCGAGGCCACAGAAGGCAACGATGGGGCCACTGAAGGTAGCAATTGGGCCACGTAGGACAGTGAGGGGGCCACACACGGCGACAGCGGGGCCACGACGGGCAGGCACATGGGGGGCCAAAACCGGCGCGAACGAGCGGGGGCCACGAAGGGCATACGTATATTGGGCCGCGGAGGGCAAGAACGGGGCCACTAAGGGCAGCAACGGGGCCACGAAGGGCAGCGAGGGGGCCACGAAGGGCATGCATATGGGGCAACCACGGGCGCAAACGAGCGGAGGCCACGGAGGGCATACATATATGGGGCCACGAAGGGCAGCGAGGGGGCCACGAAGTGCCGCAGCGGGGCCACGAAGGGCAGCGAGGGGGCCACGAAGGGCAGCAACGGGGCCACGAAGGGCTGCGACGGGGCCACGAAGGGCTGCAGCGGGGCCACGAAACAAAGCGAGGGGGTCACGAAGGGCTGCAACGGGGTCACGAAGGGCAGCGAAATCATAGGTAATCTGTGAAGGAATCCTAAGCGTGAGCGCGACTCCTGGGTGCCTGGGTGTCGGGAGCGCGGCGCTGCGCTTGAGTAAATTGCAAGAAACTCGAACGCAAGGGCGCTATTCTATGGTAAATTGCAAGCGCGTCTCCAGCGAAAGCGCGACTCCAGAGCGCCGGAAGAGCAATTCGTGAGTGAATTGTAAGGAAGTCCCAAGCGAGAGCGCGATTCCCGAATAAAATGCGAGGAAGTCTCGGGCGGGAGCGGGGGTCCTGGCTAATCCCACCAGCCCTTTGGGCGTGAGTGGTTTAGAGAGCCCGCTCTGTCCTCAACCCCCCTTCTTCCCCTTCGGGGAGGGGTTTACCCCTCCCCCTACCCCCTCCCCCTGGGCCTGGACAGGGAGTCCCGGGTGTTCTCAAGGGGGTCTTTTTTCGACTCCTGGGAGGGGCAAAGAACGACGACCCTCACGAGGATTCTGGCCCCGACGGGGGGGGCGAGTTTGGCCCCTCTGCTCTTCTTTGAAGCCAAAATCATTGATTTTACTACGGTGTTGGCCCCATTTTTGGCCTCCTGAGGGGGCCGCGCTTCTCTTCCCTCATAGCAAAATCATGTCACGAAGGTTTTGGGCTCATTTTGTCCTTCTCAGGGGGCAGCTCTCCTTTGCGCTTCTGCGGAGGTCGCAAGAGGCCCCAAGATGGCCCCAAGAGGCCCCCAGGAGGCTCCCAAGAGGCCTCCAAGAGGCCCCCCAGAGGCCCCCAAGCGGCCCCAAGAGGCCCCCAAGAGGCCCCCAAGAGGCCCCCAAGAGGCCCCACGAGGCCCCAAGAGGCCCCCAAGAGGCCCCCAAGAGGCCCCCAAGAGGCCCAAGACGCCCCAAGAGGCCCCCAGGAGGCCCCCAAGAGGCCCCCAAGAGGCCCCCAAGAGGCCCCACGAGGCTCCAAGAGGCCCCCAAGAGGCCCCGCGAGGAGCCCGAACGACTCACATCAGGACGAGGGGCCCGAACGACTCACACCACGAAGAGCCCGAACGACTCACACCACAAGGAGGGGCCCGAACGACTCACACCAGGACGAGGCGCCCGAACGACTCACACCACGAGGAGCCCGAACGACTCACACCACGACGCGGGCCCCGAACGACTCACACCACGAGGAGCCCGAACGAGTCACACCAGGAGGAGGGGCCCGAACGACTCACACCAGGACGAGGGGCCCGAACAACTCACACCACGAGAAGCCCGAACGACTCACACCAGGACGAAGAGCCCGAACGACTCACACCACGAAGAGCCCGAACGACTCACACCAGGAAGAAGGGCCCGAACGACTCAGACCAGGACGAGAAACCCCAAACGACTCAAACCACGAGGAGCGTTTCTCTCCCTCCTCCTTCGCCTCGTCCTTCTCCCGCTCCCCCCACAAGGAGGATGTACAAGGAGGCGGGAGGAAGGAGGAACAGGGGAGATATGCGGGGCCCAGCGGACACACGCCTGAAAAACACGACTGTCGGCATGCTTCGCGAGAGTTGCTGCTGTGAGATGGGCTGGTGGGGATACGCGAAGCGTAAAGAATTTGTGAGGAAGTCTCAGGCGGGAGCCGTTGTTGTTGTTGTTGTAGTCCGGGGGGCAAGGGGCAAGTTTGAGCAGGAAGACTTTCTTTGACAAAAAACAAGGTGCGAGCCCCGGGGGGGCACTTCAATTGAAAAAATCAATGTGCACCGGTGTGGGGTGATCAACAATAATTATTCTTCAAGAGTGACAATTCAACAACAACACCAACAACAACAACGAGGGCGCGCCGCTGGATGTCCCCAGGGGGGAGGGGACTTTCCCCGTTCCGTCGTCGGGGAACCCCCCTCCCCTTCACCCCTTTCCCCGATCCGTCGTCGGGGACCCTCCCCGCCTCCCCCCCGTTTCCGGGTCTGTCGTCGGACCCCCCCCCCCTCCCCCCTTTTCAAAAGGGGGAGAGGGGGGTCCGAACCCCGCCCCCCCTCTCCCTCCCTTTGGCCGTCAAATTCCCCCCCCCCCCTCCCCCCTTTCGCCACGGCGCCCCCGGTCTCCAGAACCCGACCTCGACCACCCCTAACACAAATCCTCACCCTTACCCTAACCCCCAACCTTGCCCCCAAACCCAAACCCTAGCCCCAAACAACATTCACTACTCATTACGCACTACTCACTGCCCACAATTCACTACTCGCTACTCCCTGCGCACTTTTCACTACTCCCTACTCACTACTCACGACTCACTTCTCGCTACCCACGACTCACTACCCACTACTCACTACTCCCCACCCCCTACACACTGTCCACTACAAACTAGACTCTCTCCTCACTACCCGCTACTCAATACTCACTACTCACTAAACATAACTCACAATCCACTACTCACGAATCACAAATTACGACCCACTAACCACTACTCACACTTCACTACTCACTACACAGTGCCAACAACTCACTGTTCACTATCCGCTACTCGCTACTCCCTATACAGTACTCGCTACTCACTACTCGCTACTCCCAACGTCCTACTCGCTACCCAATACGCACTACTCCCTACCCACTATTCACTACTCACGACGTTCCCACTACTCACTACTCACTACTTCCTACTGCCTACTCACTACTCCCAACGCACTACTGACTACTCACGACCCAGTACTCAATACTCACTACTCACTAAACACTATTCACTGCCCACTACTCACTACTCACTAAGCACTACTCACTACCCACTATCCACTACTGGCTACGCACCATTCACTACTCGCAAAGCACTGCCGAGACCACACTACTCACTATCCACTACTCGCTACCCAATACGAAATATTAACTGCCCACTACGCACTACTCGCTACTCGCTATTCACTACTCTCTGCTCACTAGTCACTAATCGCAAGTCTACTCACTACTCACTACTCACGACTCGCTAGTCACTACTCACTAATCCCACCAGCCCTCTGGGCGTAGGTGGTCCCGGGAGTTTCCTCTTCCATCTTCCCTTCTTCCCCTTCGGGGAGGGGCTTACCCCTCCCCCTAACCCCCTCCCTTGGACGTGGACGGGGGGTTTCGCTGGTAGTTGGAGCGTCCAAAACGGCTTCGGCGAGGAAGCCAAAATCATCGGTTTTACTAGGGTTTGGGCCGATTTTAAAGGCTCCCGAGGGGGGACGCTAATTGGGGGACCCCCTTCCTTTGATCGATCGCCTCCAAGATGGCCCCAAGAGCGCTCCCAAGGCTCCCAAGAGCGCCCCAAGAGGGCCTCCAGAGGCGCCCAGGAGGCCACAAGAGGTCCCCAAAAGGCCCTGAAGAGGCTCCCTGGACCCCCAAGAGGCCTCAAGAGGATCCCCGAGGCATCCAAGAATCCCCCAGGCGCTCCAAGAGGACTTCAAAACAACTTCCAAGGGACATCCTAGGAGGCTCTTGTGCACGTCATTGTTCTTGTTTCTTCTCATCTTTCTCATCATCCCCCTCCTCCTCTTCCTCCTCCTCCTCCTCCTCCTCCTCCTCCTTCCCTCCTCCCCTCCTCCTCCTTGTCGGCCAACTCCTCCTCCTTCTCCTCCACTTTATCAGCCTCATCCTCCTCCTCCTCCTCCTTTCCTCTTCTCTTCCTCCCCCTCCTCATCCTCCTTCTCCTCCCCCTCCTCCTCATCATCCGCCTATTTCCCCTCCTCCCTCCTCCCTCCTCCCACTTTTCCCACCTGCTGCCCCTCCTCCCCCTCCTCCTCCTCCTCCTCCTCCTCCTCCTCATCCTCCTGCGACTTCTCCTCCACTTTATCAACCTCATCCTCCTCCTCCTCCTTTCCTCTTCTCTTCCTCCCCCTCCTCATCCTCCTTCTCCTCCCCCTCCTCCTCATCATCCGCCTATTCCCCCTCCTCCCTCCTCCCTCCTCCCACTTTTCCCACCTGCTGCCCCTCCTCCCCCTCCTCCCCCTCCTCCTCCTCCTCCTCATCATCATCATCATCCTCCTGCGACTTCTCCTCCATCCTCGCCCTCTTGGGTAAGACGGGTCCCCCAGCCCTGTGCTACTCTGTATTCTTCCTCACTTTCCTGATCACCGCAATTCGCATGGGCATCGTTTTTGGATGGGCTGGTGGGGATACGCGAAGCGCCAAGCATTTCTTTTCGCAACTCCACTCAATACCCACTTCTCGCTTCTCACTACTCACTGCATCCTACTCCCTAATCACTACTCACTACTCACCACTCGCTACTCCCTGCTCGCTACGCACTACGCCCTACTCACTACTGGCTCCTGACTACTTCCTCCTAACTACCCAGCGCTCACAAGGCCCTACTCGCTGCTCACTACTCACTACTCGCTGCTCCCTACTCACTACTCCCTACTCGCTACTCGCTACTCACTACTCACCACTCACTACTCTCTACTCATTGCGCACTACTCACTACTCACTACTCACTCCTCGCTACTCGCTATTGTTTACCTCCTCATCCCTACTCCCTGCAAACTACTCACTATGCACGACTCACTACACACTACTCACTCCTCACTACTCACTACTTACAATTCTTCCTTCCCGCTACTCACTACCCACTACTCAGTAATCTCTACGCACTACTCAGTACCACAACGACCCATTACCCACTACTCACTACTCACTGCGCACTACTCACTGTCAAATACCCACTACTCACCAATCGCTACTCATTCGACCCCCCCCCCCGCCCTTTCCAGTGCCAAAGGGGGAAGGGGGGGGGGTCGGACCCCCACCACCCCTGAAGGGGGGGAGGGAGGAGGGGGGGGGTCGAAAATCCCCCCCCCCTTCTGAAGGGGGGGTGGGGGGGGGGGGGTCTGCGAGCACCCCCCCCCCTTTGTGTACTCAGGGCTATTCACTGGCGCGCTTTCAACAACAACAACAACAACACACTGATTACCTGTTGAGCCTGGCCCACCATTCAGTTTTTTTGAGGCACGAGATGGATGGGCCATAGGTCGTCTCCTCGCAGCAGCTGTCCCCACTGCTGCACGAAAACTGTACTGCAGGGTTTCAGCAGCTGCCGATGGGCCCCCAAATCAGACGCCCCACAACGTAGGCACAGGAAAACGGGCATGGAAGACTTGACAATCTTGGCAACATTCAGGGTGTGGGGCGGGGACGCTACCTGATTGATTAGAGAACGCATCGAGGGGGTCAGAACCGCGCGCGGTCCTCTCGGATTCTTCAAGATAAAAAAAGGCACAATCTGGGCAACGCCACCTGCACCCATTTCAACGGACACGGCGGGGCTCACGGTAGCTGTGGACGATCAACGGCCGAGGTACCCAAGGGGCCTGATTTAACTTCCTTGAGGGCTCCTTAGCCTTATGACAGGAGTCTAACAATTCAGCCATACCTACCTATACGACCACCATGCGGGTGATAAGGAGGTTTGGGGGAGGAGGGGGGCCAGCAATGGGAAACAGTGGTGATTGTTGCGTTGCCGCTCGCTCTTGGGACCATCGATCCCACTATCGATCTCACTCGATCGATCTCACTATCGATCTCACTCGATCGATTTCACTGTCGATCTCACTCTGGATCTCGCTATCGATCCCACTATCAATCTCTCGATCGGTATCACTCGATCTCACAATCGATATCGCTATTCATCTCACTATCGATCTCTCTATCGATCTCACGATCGATCTCACTATCGGTCTCATTATCGATCTCACTATCGATCTCACACAATCGATTTCGTCATCGGTCTCACTATCGTTTTCGCACCAGCGGGACACCGGGACACCGGCGGGACACCGGCGGGACACCGGCGGGACACCGCGGGCCACCGCTTGCCGGAGGGAGAATCATGTGGTCCCGCCGCGCCTCAGCCACAGGAGACTTTCCTCTCGCCCGCCCACGCAGCTTCGCCTCGCCCGCACGCACGGCACGCGCGAACACGAAACCGAAAGCGATTTCCCGGTGGGGGGCTCGCCGTTCCACTTCGATCTCACCCCCCAACTTTCGACAGGTAGAGACTGCCAGCTGCTCAGAGCCAGCTCATAGTTCAGTATGTTCTGCGCCATTTAAGGATGCAAGTTAGCACCATCTTTAGCATATGCATCGGCAAGATCGTTTCCGAATTTGCGTACTCTAGCCTCTGCAGCGATATCATCTCCTACAAGCGAGTTGAGCTCCTGCTCCTCCTCCTCCCTCCCCCCCCTCCTCCTCCTCCTCCTCCTCCTCTTCGTCTTCCTATTATTGTTTGTCTTCTTCTTTCATTCGTATTATTTGTATTCTTCTTAATATTAATATTCGTATTATTATTGATCGTCTTCTGATTATTATTTTGATGCTTCCTTATTATTCGTATTATTATCGTATTATTGTCGTCTTCTGATTATTGATCGTATTATTATGCTTACTCCTCCTCCTCCTCCTCTTCCTCTGCCTCCTCCTCCTCCTCCTCCTCCTCCTCCTCTCCTCCTCCTCCTCCTCCTCCTCCTCCTCCTCCTCCTCCTCTCCTCCTCCTCCTCCTCCTCCTCCTCCCCTCCTCCTCCTTCCTCCTCCTCCTCCTCCTCCTCCTCCTCCTCCTCCTCCTCCTCCTCTCTGGCCAGAACTTCGAGGCGGACCCAGCCGTGGCCTCGAGGGCGCTCTGGGAAGGCCGGCGAGGGCGCACCGACACGCATCGCACCTTCCTCAGAAAACAAAGCCCCAGCCCTCACCCCACTCGACCTCTGACGACGACGACGACGACGACAAGGACAAGACGATGACGTGTAAGGCCTGCGCCTTCTAAGAAGCAGCCTCCTTCTAAGACGCCTTCCCCCCTCCCCCTGCCCCCCCCCCTGCGCGTGGCCGACTTCCTCCCCCCCCCTGCGAAACGGAGGGGCAACGATAGGGGGGGGACTGGCAGAAGAGTGGAACATCGACCTGGAATCGGCGATACATCGCCGACAGGTCGGCGATGGGCCCCCGATAGTGAGTCCGCACGCTCCTGGGCAGGTCGGGGCTATCGGGCCAATATCGGCGATCAACGGGCGATTGGGGGTCGATGCCTCCCCCCCTATGGGACGCACAAGGACATACTAGTACTATGCGTCCTCGTCGGAGGCGTGCGTCCGACCCGAACATCTAGTAGAACCATCTTGTAGTAGATCGTTTCCCGAGCGGTACGGCCAGAGAGCGCCCGCCACGACGCATATACTATAAGATTCCTCGGTGCACACTTAGTATAGATATGTTGAGGCGCCACCGACCATGTGACGATCCCCCCCTGATCGCTGCCCCTGCGAAACGCCCGAGCGTCTATCCCCCCTCTATACATACACATATGTGTATGCCTATCCCCCCATGCGTGACTATCCCCCTACAGTAGGAGCTCGACCACAAAAAGTGTCCACAAGAAACCCAACCCTGAGACCCCAAGACGTCAATCGATTTGTGGTGTGGGAACGTTACGCGCTTCATCGCAAAACCACCCACATCCAAGAAACCCAGTGCACCCTGGAGGTAAGCAGGGTGTTTCTTGGCATGGGTTTCTGCTGTATGTGCCTATCCTTGGAGGCCTGAAAATGGGCACCAACACCAACACAGGGGGTTGCCTCCACAGGGGGAAGATGATCCTAGACTTCGGTGATGGTGGTCATATTTCGGTCACCTTGGAAGCCAGAACATTACCACCATCACTGGGATCGAAACCTCCTTCCCTCGGTGGAAGCACCCCGCCGATCTTGGTGCTGGTGTCAACCTGTGGGCCTGCGATATCCCCCCCCTTGCGCCTATCCCCCCTCTCGCTGCCCCTGTGAATCGGGAGCGGCCAAGAGGGGGGTGTCCAAAAGGGGGGGGTGCAAGTCATGACCGGCGGCATGTGCGCGGCCCAGCGGGGGGGCCAGGGACGTAATGAAATAAGAAGAGGCGCCATGAAATCTGGGGAAATGTCATGGCCCCCGCCATGATATCCACCCCCCCCTAGTCATCACCCCCCTCTTTGCCGCCCCCGAATGAAACGCCCGCATGCCGGGCGCTCCCCGGCCGCCGGGCGGCCTTGGTCTCCTCGTCGCTGGCGAGGTCCTGCGGCGGCCGGGCGGACCGTGCGCGTGCCCGGGCCGCGGCGCCAGGGGGCCGCCCACCGCGCGGCAGGCCCGTGCCGTGCTGCGCCCAGCGTCGGCTCCTTCTCGGGTCAGGTCGGGCATGTCCTCCTGCAGGCGGACTTCGGACGCAGAATGATAAGTAGACAAAAAAAAATCAAAAAAGGGGAACAACAAGAAAAGAAAAAAAAAAAAAAAAAAAGTCGAAGAATCGTCCCCGGACTGGTTTTTGACCATGGCTAGATTCCTCCTGTGGAGGGACAGGCCCGACTGGATCCTCGGGTCGGGCGGAACGGGCGGTCAGCATTTGAGCGGCGATCGGAAACGGGTCTTGCGCGAGATGGCATACAGTGGAGGCCAGTCCACAAGAAACCCTCCACAAGAGACCACACCCTGAGACCCCAGGACGTCCATGGGTGTTTGGCGTGGAAACGTCACGCCTTCCACAGCAAAACCATCGAAACTCAAGAAACTCAAGGGCACCCTGGAGGCAGGCGGGGTGCTTATTGGCATGGGCCTCCACTGTAGCGACCTTGCGCCGCGGATTACGCGGGCCGCCAGCGCGGCACACCTCGTGGGGAACGAGGGCGCTTATGCGCGGCCTTTCGGGGCAGCTTACGCGCCAACGTCGGCGCAGACGACCCCGTTTTGTGCGTCGCTGAGTTGTCACCCGGATCTTTAGCGGCGGGTGAGGGGGGGAAGTGAGAAGCAGACGGCGGCGGGCCTTCTCAGAAGCCCTCGCGCCTTCTCAAACATTCTCTGCGTCTTCGGGGGAGGCCGAGAAAACGTCCCGGAAGGCCAACGGACTTACGAATATTCGTAAAAACTTTCTCCTTCGCACTTCCCCCCGGCTCGCCGCCGAGAACTGGGTACGGAAAAATGAATACGATGCCCAACAAAACATATTGTCCAAAACCGACAGCGGCCGATGTTGGGCAGGCGGCCTTCTGTCTCAAATGGACCACGTCCGCGGCGGCGCGGACAGCGACTCTTGTTGAGAAGGAACAAGAACTGCTGTTGGGCATCTTGCCCATTCTTGCCGTACCCACTTCTATCGTGCCGAGAATCAGCTCACGTAGCCGATCTTCCCGGCGCCTCGCAGTGGGACGCACAAGGACATACTGACAGTATGTCCTCCTCGGGGGCGTGCGTTCGACCAGATCACATTGTCTAAACATATCATCGTATATCGCTTCCCGAGCGGTACGGCCAGAAAGCGCCCGCCACCCAGCATATACTCTAAAATGTCTTGGCGCGCGCGTGGCCCCTGTGGGGGCGGCGCGCGCATAGTATTGGTATGTTGGGATAGCGCACATCACAGCGCCAGAGGCGCCAGTGTACCGGGGAAGCGGGGCCGAAGCCAGCTGCGTTCAGCAGATGTCCTGCCCCCCTTTCCCAACCCCCCCCCTTTCGTCCGACCCGAATGTCTGACACCGCGTGGATCGTCCGACCTTGAACGATCGGCGGCGGTTCGATCGCCAGATCGTTCCATATCAGCAAAAACTGGGCCACTGTCGGGGCTCAACCTTGAGCGCCCGCGGCGGGGTGACGGCTGCGTCGACACGACGCGAACCTTCTGTGCAACTTTCAACGTCCGATCCACAGGAGCAGCAGGGTAACGACCTGGAACCTATCAGGCGTAGCACCGCTCAACTCCGCCCAGTGGCAGGGCGCGGTGTTGAGCGGAGTTGAACGTTGCGCGGTGTTGAGCGCTGCTACGGAGCGTTGTGCGGCGGTGTTGCTTGTTCTATAGCGAGCTGTGACATATAATTCCAAGAGGCTCCCGCTGGACCGAGCATGTAAACAGTGGAACACAGACCGAACCAACAACGACACCGCAACCGACGGGAACCGACAGCAGAGAGCCCACAAAAGACGCACTCGCCCAGCCACGCTCGTTGATACAGACCCCTCGGTCCGCGATCCCAGCCTCGTGTTACGAACGCTCGCGCACTGTATAGTCTCGAAACCTATCAAACGCAGTCACATGTATGAGCCATGAGCACGCACGTGCTGCTGTCAATCCTGAGACAGGCCGCAAGCAGGCTGGACGGGTGCAGCAGTGCAACAACGACACAACGATCGACCGAACCGAGCCGAACTGCGCGCACTCTTGAGAGCAAAACATAAGCCTGTCGGACCCCAACATCTCCCCCCGGAGCAAGGACCCCCCTTCCAAAACCAACCTCACACGTCAAAAGGCCATCTTGGCGAAAATCGCATAAGCCTGGATTGGAAACCGCCCAGTGGAGTCGGGGTAGATGGGGCCGGGAGATCGCACGGCACCGCCGATGCCTCGGCGATGCATCGGCGACGCCGGGCTCGAGAAAACGAGGTTCTGGATCTCGTAGCATCGCTGATGCATCGGGCCACGCGGCGCGATCCTTCGACCCATCTGCTTCGGCCACATTTGGGAAGCCTGGAGATGTACGGGTATGTGCTCTGGAGGGGCAGCGGGAAGGCGGCGGCGCGAAGAGGCAATCACCATGACCGGCGGCCGACCACCGCCGTGCGACCCTCGTCCTGGGACGCCCGACGTGCTGGCTTCGACTGGTGGTCCTGCCGTAGAGGTCTTCTTCCTATAATGCCGCACTGGGGGACTGCACGCGGTCCATGGCCGTTGCCTGATCCTGCGGAATTCTGTCCGTCGGCTGTTATCCAAACCTATTCTTGCTACCTCCACCATGCTCTGTGGATGAACCACTCTATGTCCTGACAGGGTCATTGTGCGTCGCGAACAAGCACTTCGATCTAGTCATCGATTTCCACTGGCTTCGCTCTCTGCTGGACGAGGGTGAGATTGCCGCTGCCGCTGTCGTCGACGGCGGTCCTGGGTGTTGCTTGAGTCGTTGTGGTGAGAATGGCAATTGTAATGAAGCCCTTTGCGCCAAGCGCGTCTGAAATGACCTGTGACCTCTGAGGAAACTTGTGTGTGGGCTGCCGAATCCACGGAAGCAAACTCAGAAAGAGTCGACCGATGTGCTGATATTGTCTGGACCATCCTCTGCAACGCACGCTGGTTGACAGAATCTGCAGCGGGAGTTGGGGGCCCAGCTCCGCTGACAGGCTAGGAGTGCGAAGACCTTGGCCATGCACTTGGCTCCTTCAAATTGTACATGCCAATACATGTCCTCTTACAAGAGCGACGATCAGAAACGGGTCTTACGCGAGATGGCATAGCGACCTTACGCGGCGGCTTACGCAGGCCTTCAATGCGGCACGCTACACTGGAAGCGAGGGCGTTTACGCGCGACCGTACGCGGGCAACTTACGCGCTAATGTCGGTGAAATCGACCCCCTTGTTCGTCGCTCGCATGATTTGGAGTGCGAACTTGCGGTCTCGCTACTGCTGCTTCTCCCTTTACTTCATAATGTAATCCTCCGCTGACTCCCTTTCAGCAACACTACGCCCGACTTTTTTTAGCTGGAGCGGCTCGCGAACTTGCTGCCAACGCAGGGAACGCCGACAAATTCATACCTCTACTAGAAATGACCTTCGCGAGGTGTTTCGGGCAGCTCGACAGGCGGCCCGGTTGAGCGAGGCTGCTCAGGAATGCCAAGCAAACCTCGGTGTGTTTTAGAAAAAACGTCTCGCAATACTCCTTTAGGACAAGGGAATTATCCCCGACAGTCCCTCGCACCCAAGCTTGCAGCGCTCCGCACAGGAAGGGCGTTTTCCCGCTAGCGCGCTCGATAAGCAGATAGCACTGGACGGGGTCACAGGTACCCTCCATCCAGAAGCGCAAAAAATCTTGTGGTCTCAGATCAGAAAAATGCACGATAAAAGCATGGCTCCATGTGTGTTTCCGCCCGTACAGAGCTTTCATGCTGAACACAGGGTCCAGAAATGTAACGTTGGAGCCGTAAAAGTCCAGATAGGCTCCGTGGTGAGCCGCTCCACTGAAGAAACCAGGGTTGCTGCGGTTGAAGATCCGCCGACGCCCTTGTGGGGCCAGCGGGCTGTAGGCCGAAGCGTGTTGCTCCCTGCACCAGTTGCAGCAGTCCTGCTTACTGCTTCCTATTGTAAATTGTTGAAATCCGCGCGAGGTGGGGGAGCCGCAAAGGATCCAATTCACCACGCCCAAATCGCGCTGCCTAAATTTCCAAGGGGGCGTGGGACACATACAAATATGTGAGATTCGCGCGGCCCCAAAACCATAATCATTCGCTAATTACGCCATGTTCGCGTCCCCGAGGCCACACACCCTCGTACATTATACAACTTGTGCGTTCCCGAGGCAAACAACCCCCTCGTAAATCAAATGGTATTCGCGTCACCGAGGCATAGACCTTTGAAAATTCCGCTACACTCGCATTGCCGAGGCCAAGAGAGCTCCAAGGCGCCCGAAGATGTTTCCAAGACGGCCCAAGAAGGCCCAAAGAGGCCCCAAGAGCGCTCAAAGAGGCTTCCCGGCAGAGCCCCAAGATGCCCAAATCGTAGATTTCACTAGGTCTTTGAAGGATGTTGGCCTTCTCGAATTCTCGGCTTGCCGACGCTCCAAGACAGCTCAAGAAGCTCCCAAGACCGCCCAAAGACAGCCCAAGACGCCTCCAAGACGGCCCACAAGGGCTCCAAGATTACCCAAGAAGTGCTCACGACGGCCCAAGAGGACCCCAAGACGGCACCAAGAGGGGCCCAAGCAGAGGACCACGAACCGAACATTCGATCATATGTGCATACATATGTACACATATACATACATATACATATACATATGCATATGCATATGCATATGTATATACATATACATATGCATATGCATATATATATATATGTGCATATGCATGTATGCGTGTATGCGTGTATGCATGTATGCATGTATGCATGCATGCATGTGTGTATGTATATATGTATGTATGTATGTATGTGTGTATGTATGTATGTATGTATGTATGTATGGATGGATGGATGGATGGATGGATGGATGGATGGATGGATGGATGGATGGATGTATGTAGATACATGTACGTGTATCTATATATATATATATATATGGAAAGCCACCCCCCAGCACCCATTCTACGCCTTCCTCCTTTCCACGAGGCTGGAGTCGTGCCACTCCCCTCCTTTCGCCCTTCCCTCTCCGCTCCTCGTCTTCGCTGTTCACCCGCAGCCGCCAGCAGCGCCCTCTCCGCTCCTCGTCTTCGCTGTTCACCAGCAGCCGCCAGCAGCGCACTTTCAACAAGCGTCAACGTGATAGATACCAGCGTTTGCTTCCTATACAGAGGACAACAAGCGCGTGAGCCATCCTGTAGACGAGAAACCAGAACACCCTCTGATGTCACTGGGGTTCCTAGGAATTCTGGAATGCCAATCAACGGAACCCGGAATTTCACTGGGATTCCTGGGGGTCCTGGGATTTCATACCCTGAAGCAAACCTTGGGATCCCCAGAAGGTCTGGGGCTCAGAATCCCAGGAATCCCCATGAAATCATAGGGTTCGCGACGTCGTTGGTGCGCAAACCCTATGATGTAATTTGGATGCCTGGGATTTCTAGGATACAAATCAACGAAGCCTTATGATTTCATTGGGATTGCGGGGATTCCTGGGATTTCATACCGCGGAGCAAAGCCAAGATTCGGATTGAGTTGGATTCCTGGGATTCCTGTGATTTCATACCCTGAAGCAAAACCAACCTTGGGATCTGCAGGAGGTCCAGGGCGCATACTCCCAGGAATCCGAATGACATCGCACGGCTCGCGGCGACGGCGGTGCGCAAAACCTATGATCTCACTTGCACGTTCAGGATTTCTGGGATGCAAATCCACGAAGCCCTGTGATTTCACTGGGATTGCGGGGATTCCTTTGATTTCGCACCGTGGAGTAAAACCAGCCTTGGGACCCCTGGACGCCCATGGCTCAGAATCACAGGAATCCAAATGAAATCGTAGGTTCGCGACGTCGGTGATGCGCAAGCCCTGGGATCTCACTGGGATTCCGAAGATTTCTGGGATGCAAACCAGCGAAACCCTGTGAGTTCACTTGGATTTGCAGCCCCGACCGTCTGCGACCCCAGGGTTCGTATTTTGTTTTGCTCTGGGTCTGGAAACCCCAGGAATCTAACTGAAAACAAATGGTGTCGTGGATTTGCATACCAGAGCCCCCAGGAAGCCAAATGAACTCACAAGGTTTGCGCATCACCGACGTCGCGAACCTTGCGATTTCACTGGGATTCCTGGGATTCTGAGCCCCTCCTAGAGATCCCAAGGTTGGTTTTGCTCCAAGGCTTGAAATCCCAGGAATCCCAATGAAATCACACAAAGCTTCGTTGATTTTCATCCCAGAAATCCGAGGAACCCCAGTGAGATCATACGGTTTGCGCGAACCCAATGATTTCATTGGGATTCCTGGGGTTCTGAGACCTGGACTTCCTGGGGATCCCAAGGCTTGTTTTTCTCCAACGCTTGAAATCTGGGGACCCCCAGGAATCCAAATGAAATCGCAGGGTTTCGGTGACGTGCATCGCAGAAATCCAAAGAACCCCAAAGAATTCACAAGGTTTGCGCATCACCGACGTCGCGAACTTCAGATTTTCTTTGGATTCCTTGGATTCTCAGCCCTGGACCTCCTAGGGATTCCAAGGTTGGCTTTGCTCCAAAGCTTGAAATCCCAGGAATCCCCAGAATCCCAGTGAAATCACAAGGCTTCGTAAATTTGCATCCCAGAAATCCACGGAATCTTAGCGAAATCACATGGTTGGGCGATCATATGGCATCGAAGGGCTGCGGGGCCGACATGGGGCGACTTGTGGGTCGCACGATTGAAATGGAATTAGAATCGAAGTGGAATTGTGCAAGTCCTATGCCCAGCTGATTCCGACCGGAGTCCTTTTGGAATCGAATTAGAAGCTCAGCGGAATGGAGCAAATCCCAGATACAGCTGGTTCCCATTGTATTCCTGTTTGGATCGAATGAAATTTGATTCGAAGTGGACAGATCACAACAACCCAGCGGATTCAAATTGGATCCCTATTGGAATTTAGTTTAAACCTAGTTGGAACTGGACAACTGAGCAGATCCCAGATTCAGCTGATTCCAAGTGTATTCAAATTGGAGTCGAATTACAATATATGTGGAATTGATCGGATCCCAGATCTAGCTGTGTTAAATTGGATTCCTATTCAAATATCATTCGAACCTTATTAGAGTTGAGCAGGTCCCAAGTCCAGCTGACTCCAAGTAGACCCGAGCAAGCGAAAGCAGGGGAGAAATGACGAATAGGCAAGATGGATGAGCGCGCGCGGATGACAAGAAGGCAGATGATCAGTAAGAGCACGAATGGAGAGCTCAAAGACCGATACAAAAAGGGTGCTAGGGGGGGGGGGCTGCGCATATATTTACATATAGATGAATATATGCATGCGAGTGCGCCGAAAAGCCCCCAGACGGCCCCAAGAGGCGCCCATACGCGCCCAAGAGGCCTCCGAGAGGCCCAGAAGATACCCCACGAGGCCCCACGAGGCCCCCAAGAGGCGTCCAAACCGCCTCCGAAAGGCCTCGGAGAGGCTCACCCAGACACCCCAACACATATACAAGAAGCCTCATACCCACAACCCAGGCATCGTGGCGGGATGGGCCGAAAGCCAATCGGATCCGCCGCCCCCTGTCGATTTACCGCAGGGGCGCCTGGCGTGCAGAATTATTATAGTTGTGGTTTTGGTTATTTTTTTTTCAAAAAAAAAGCTCTCCCTGGGGCTTCGGCCCGTCCCGCCGGCTGCCTGTCTCGCCGGCTTTTTCGCTCAAGATGGCCCAAGATGGCCTCCAAGATGCCTCTAAAACGGCCTCCAAGACTGCTAAAATGGCCTCAAGACACCTCCAAGAAGGCCCAAGATGTACCCAAGACGGCCGAATATAGCTTCAAGATGGCCCAAGACAGCCTACGAGGCCCCCAGGAGGCCTCCAAGACGGCCCAAGAGGCCTCCAAGAGGTCCTCCAGCAGGGCCCGAAGATGCCAACCAACATCATTGATTTTCGTTCGGCGGTTGAAAGATTTTGGCATGCGCCTCGTCTCGGCATTCCGACGGCTCAAGACGGCCCAAGAGGTCCCCAAGATCGCCCACGAGGCTTCCAAGATGGCCCCATGACGGCCCAAAAGGCCCCCAAGACGGGCCCAAGAGGGCCCCAAGAGGCCTCCAAAACGGCCAAGATGGCCTCCAAAATGGCCTCCAAGTCCGCCCGCGAGGGAGATGTCTCCAAGTCCGCCCAATGAACTTCCAAGACGGCCCAAGACAGCCCACGAGGTGCCCAAGAGGCCCCCAAGATGGCCCAGGAGGCCTCCGAGGGGTCCTCCAGGAGGGCCCAAAAAGGCCAACATCATTGATTTCCGTTATGTTCTGAAACGGTTTTTCGTAGTTGCTCCTTTTCGGCTTCCCGACAACCCAAGACGGCCCACGAGGCCCCAAGATCGCCCAAGAGACCTCCAAGATGGCCTCAGGACTGCCCAGAAACCCAAAGGCGGCCCCAAGAGGGACAAAACAACGACCCAAGAGGCCTCCAAAACGGCCAAGATGGCCTCCAAGACGGCCCCGGAACACCCCAAAAGGACCCCAAGTCGACCCAGAGAGGCCCCCCTGCTTCCGACGGCGCCAGACGGGCCAGGAGCCCACCAATGTGGCCGAAGCTGGCTCGAAGCTGACCCAAGAGGCCCTCAAGAGGGCTTCCAGGAAAGCCAAGCAACATGTAATTTTCCTGGCGAAGGACCCAGCCATACGCAGTTGTGAATACTGCAACTATGTGCATCATCATTGTCCGCGTTCCCTATGGGGCCACGAACCGTGCGAGGGGCGCGCCGAAATTTGCGGCGGGGCACGCAACGCGAGCGAAAACGATAGGTCTGCGCGCGAGAGACTGAGCGCCATTGAATCTGATTGTGAACGAGTCTGCGTGCGAATCAGTCTACGCGCGTAAACGTCGACGCCAATGTCGGCACGCTCCTCCCGAAGATCGCGCCCGTTTGCCTCCCTGTGTTTTCTTTGTGTGTGTGTCTGTGTATGTGTGTGTGTGTGTCTGTGTATGTCTGTGTGTGTGTTTGTTGTTTATCCTCTTGTTTCCCACGTTTTCCTTAATATTATGACTCTTTTTTCTCTCTCACTCACTCACTCACTCTCTCTCTCTCTCTGTCTCTTTTTTTGTTTCCTCTCTCTCTCTCTCTCTTCCTCTCTTCCTCTCTTTGCTGGCGCGCGCCCACGTCCGAGGCCGCGGGCGCGGCGCCGCGCGGAGTCCTCGCGACGCGCGCCGGTCGCCCCGAAGGGATCCCGGCGAGGCGCGCGGGTCGTCCTCTGCGCGGAGCAGAGAGAGCGAGCTGGCTGGCTGCTTGCGGGCGTGGCTGTGGCCGCCGGGCAGAGCGCGGCGCGGAATTCCCGCGACGCGCGCTGGTCGCCCCGGGAGGGTCCCAGCGACGCGCGCGGGTTGCCCGCGGCGCGAAGCCAAACAGTCAGATCGTCGAGAGACGGCGAGGCTCGGGCGGGTTGCTCTTCAAGTCAAGCCTCACGGATAAACTCGGTGAGGCCCAGCTCCCTGGCGAGGCCCGTCGCATCCCCCCTGCGCCACTCCGCGCGCGTAGCAAACTGCTCCAGCTGCTTCCGCAACCCCTCTGGCTGCCCTGCCAGGAAGAACTCGACGCGCGGCGCCCGCATGAGCAGGAGGTCCTCGTGGCGTGTGGCGCGCGAGAGCAGCGCGTAGAGTTCCAGCCACCAGCCGTCCTCCTCCTAGCCGTTCCCCACCTCGTGGCGGCCGCAGTCCAGGATCACGCATGAGCGACGTCGGCCGAGGGAGCAGCGCGCCGGACAGCCGACGGACCAGGGCGAGTCCACGAGACCGAGAGAAGTTCTCCAAAACGTGTGAGGGGCCACGAAATGTGTGAGGGGTGTGCCAAGGTGGGGCGGCGCCGCCATGCGGGCTGCGCCACTGGGACCTTAGATGGAGTTCCTTATGGGGCCACAACACGTGTGAAGGGTGTGCCAAAATGAGGCGGCGCCGCCATGCGGACTGCGCCACTGGCGCCGCCATGCGGACTGCGCCACTGGGACCCTAGATGGGGTTCCCAATGGGGCCACGAAGCGTGTGAGGGGTAATCCGAAACGGGACGGCGGCGCCATGCGGGCTGCGCCACTTGGACCGCAGGTGGAGCTCCCTATGGGGCCACGAAGCGTGTGACGGGTGTGCCAAAATGGGGCGGCGGCCCATGCGGCTGCGCCACTGGGACCTTGGGTGGAGTTCCCTATGGGGCCACGAAACGTGTGACGGGTGTACCAAGATGGGGCGGCAGCGCCGGGCGGGCTGCGCCACTGCGACCGTAGGAGGCGGAGCTCCTTATGAGGCCACGAAAGGTGTGAGGGGCGTAGCGAGATGAGGCGGCGGCGCCATGCGGGCTGCGCCACTGGGACCTGGGATGGAACTCCATGTGGGGCCACGAAACGTGTGACGGGTGTGCCAAAATGGGACGGCGGCGCCATGCGGGCTGCGCCACTGAGACCTTGGATGGAGCTCCCTATGTGGCGACGAAACGGGTGAGGGGTGTGCCAAAATAGGGCGGCGCCGCCATGCGGGCTGCGCCACTGGGACCTTAGATGGAAACCCCCATGGGGCCACGACTCGTGTGAGGGGTGTGCCGAAACAGAAACATGCGGAGAGCAAAGGGAAGGAGGGGGAGGGGGGGGAGGAGGAGGAGAAGGAGGAGGAGGAGGAGGAGGAGGAGGAGGAGGAGGAAGAAAGGAGGAGGAGAACGCGGGGCACCGTCTCTTCAAAACGAAGACCCAACACCACAGGATGGTTGGGAAAAAACAATGATGTCCCTTGGGTTTGGGGAGGATTTTGACATGTGTTTCTTGTCGGCCATCCGAAGGCCCAATACGGCCCAAGAGCCCCCAAAGATCGCCCAAAGATCGCCCAAGAGGCCTCCAAGATGGCCCCAGAACGGTCCAAGAGGCCCCCAAAACGGCCCGAAAGGCTTTTAAGACGCAGAAGATAGCCTCCGAGACGGCCCTGCAGCACCCCAAGAGGGCCCCAAGTCGACCCAGAGGGGTCCCCCAAACGGCTTTCGGACGGGCCAGGGGCCCACCAAAACGACCGAAGATGGCCGTAAGATGGCCCAAGACGGCCCAAGAGGCGTCCAAGAGGGCCTCCAGGAAGGCCCAAAGATGCCAAAATCATGGATTTCCCATGAGTTTTTGAAGCATTGTGTGGCAGTTGTTTTGTTGTTCTGCCTTCCGACGGCCTGAGACGGCCCAAGAGGCCCCCAAAGATCACCCAAGAGGCCCACGACGGTCCCCAGAGGCCCCCAAGACGGCCCAAGAGGCCTCCAAGACGCTCAAGATGGCCTCCAAGACGGCCCAAGAGCCCTCCAAGACGTCCTCCCAAAAGGCCCGAAAGGGTCAAAATGGCGTCCAGGCGGCCAAGACGACTTTCAAGATGCCCACGTGTTCCCCGAAGGCTTTCGAGACCGATTCGGGGAACACATGGTCTGATAGCTTGGCAGGTATGGCCTCAACGTTCGGCCACATGGGCGCTTCCAAAGAGGCAGGGGGCGGCGGTGATTCGCCGTAGGCGTCTTAGATCCGCCGCCCCCAGTTGATTCATCACAGGGATGCCCGGCGTGCTGAATCCTTTAGGTTCTTTTAGAAAATTCCTGGGGCTTCGGCCCGTCCCGCCGGGGCCCCGGAAGGACCCCAAAGACTGCCCAAAATCCGGTTGCAAAGGTTGTTCCTGCTCCAGATGGCTCCAAGATGGCGTCCAAGATGGCCACGATGGTCCAAGATGGCCTCCACATTTTCCCAAGATAGTCCAAGATGGCCTCCAAAACGGCCCAAGACAGTCCAAGATGCCTCCAAGCTCGCACCATTAACCTCCAAGACGGCCCAAGACGGCCCCAGAGGCCTCCAAGAGGCCTCCCTCCAATACGCCCCAAGAGGCCTCCAAGAGGCCTCGAAGACGTCTACGGCGAATCACCGCTGCCCCCTGCCTTTTTGGAAGCGCCTGCGTGGCCGAAAGTTGGGTGTGAGCTTGGCCAAGCTATCGGGCTACGCGTTCCCCGAGTGGGTTTCGAAAGCCTTCGGGGAACACGGAGTCGGGCGAGCTATCGGACCAGGTGGTTTCCGAGCTTTCGGGCCTCCTGGAGGACGTCTTGAAGGGGTTTCTTGGAGGCCTCTGGCGGGCCTTTTGGGCAGTCTCCGGCCATCTTCAGGCCATCTAGGGCCGTCTTCGGTGCATCTTGGGGCCATCTTCGCCGTCTTGGAGGCCGTCTTGAAGGCATCTTGGAGGCCATCTTGGCCGTCTTGGAGGCCTTCTTGGGCGTCTTGGGGGCCTCTTGGGCCGTCTTGGGGTCTTGTTGGGGCCTTCTTGGTCTATCATGGGGCCATCTTGGAGGGCTCTTGGGCGCTCTTGGGGGGATGTTGGGGGCCTCTTGAGCCGTCTTGGACCGTCGGAGAGCTGAAAAGAAGAAAATGCCAAAATCCTTCAACGACCGAACGAACATCAATGACTTTGGCCTCTTCGGGCCTTCCTGGTGGAGCTCTTGGAGGCCTCTTGGGGCGTCTTGGAGGCCTCTTGGAGGAATCTGGGGCCGTCTTGGGCAGTCTTAGAGGCTTCTTGTGCGAATTTGGAGGCATCTTGGACTTTCTTGGGCCGTCTTGAACGCCATCTTGGAGCCATCTGGAGCAGGAACAACCTTTGCAACCGGATTTTGGGCAGTCTTTGGGGCCCTTCCGGGGCCCCGGCAGGACGGGCCGAAACCCGAAGGATTTTCGAAAAGAACCAAAACGGAAACCGAGACGGGCTGAAAAGAAACAAGTCTCCAAGATGGCGTCCAAGACGGCCCAAGAAAGTCCAAGATGCCTCCAAGTTCGCGCAAGAGACCTCTAAGACGGCCCAAGACGGCCCCGGAGGCCTCCACGACGCCTCAAAGACGCCCCAAGAGGCCTCCGAGAGCTCCACCAGGAAGGCCCGAAGAGGCCAAAGTCATTGATTTCGTTCGTTTGTTAAAGGATTTGGGCATTTTCTTCTTTTCAGCTCTCCGACGGTCCAAGATGGCCCAAGAGGCCCCCAACATTCCCCCACTCCGAGACAGCGAAGATAGCCCCAACATGCACCCAAGACGGCCCTAGATGGCCTGAAGATGGCCTGAGACTGCCCAAAAGGCCCGCCAGAGGCCTCCAAGAAACCCCTTCAAGACGTCCTCCAGGAGGCCCGAAAGCTCGGAAACCACCTGGTCCGATAGCTCGCCCGACTCTGCGTTCCCCGAAGGCTTTCGAAACCCACTCGGGGAACGCGTGGCCCGATAGCTTGGCCAAGCTCACACCCAACTTTCGGCCTCGCAGGCGCTTCCAAAAAGGCGGGGGGCGGCGGTGATTCGCCGTAGGCGTCTTCGATCCACCGCCCCCTGTGGTCTTATCACAGGGGTGCCTGGCGTGCTGGATCCGTCTGGTTTGGGTTTGGGCTCTTTTTCAACAAGAGCTCTCCCCTCAGCCTTCGGCTCCTCCCTCCGGCCCCCCAGAAAGTGCGGAATTTGCAAAACAATCCGCCCAAGACGGCCACGATGGCCCAAGATGGCCTCGAGGATGCCTCCAAGACGGTCAAGATGCCCTCCAAAGCGGCCAAGATGCCAAGACGGCCCAAGATGCAGCCAAGACGGTTTAAGATAGCCTCAAAATGGCCCAAGACGGCCTTAGAGGCTCCCAAGAGGCCTCCAAGATGGCCCAATTGGCCTCCAAGAGGGCCTCCAGGAAGGCCCGAAGAGGCAAATTCATAGATGTTCCTGAGATTGATGAGGGATGTTGGCGTGTGCTTTTTTGTCGGCCTTCCGACGGCCCGAGACGGCCCACGAGCACCCAAAGCTCGCCCCAAGATCGCCCAAGAGGCCTCCAAGATGGCCCCATGACAGGCCAAGAGGGCCCCAACAAGGCCCCAACAAGGCCCCAAAGGCCTCCAAGACGCCCAAGATGGCCTCCAAGACGGCCCTGGCGCACCCCAGGAGGGCCCCCAGCCGGTACAGAGAGGCCCCAAAGACGGCTTCCGACGGCGTCAGACGGGCCAGGAACCCACCAAGACGGCCCAAGATGGCTACAAGCTATAAGATGGCCCAAGACGGCCCAAGAGGCCCCCAAGAGATCTCCAAGACGGCCCAAGCGGCCTCCAAGAGGGCCTCCAGGAAGGCCCGAGGATGCCAAAATCATTGATGTTCCTTTGGTTTTTGAAGGCTCTGGGCTTTTTTGCGTCTTTTCGAAATTCTGACGGCCCAAAACGGCCCAAGAGCCCCCAAAGATCGCCCAAGTGACCTCCAGGACGGCGCCAGAGGCCCCTGGACGGCCCAAGAGGTCTCCAAGACGCCCAAGATGGCCTCCAAGACGGCCCTGGAGCACCCCAACAAGGTTTCAAGACGGCCCAGAGAGGCGCCCAAGACGGCTTCCGACGGAATCGGACGGGTCAGGAATGCCCTAAGACGGCCGAAGAGGCCCCCGAGAAGTCCCCAAAGGCGACCAAGAGGCCCAAGGAGGTCCCCAAGATGCCCCCAAGGGGCCCCCAGGAAGCTCCGCGGAGGCGCCAAGAGTGTCCCCTTCTGCTGCTGCTCCTCCTCCCCCTCCTCCTTCTCCTCCTTCTTCTCCTCCTCCTCGTGATCTTCCCCGCCATCCTCCCCCAAGTGTTCCCCGAAGGGTTTCCACAACGGTTGGGGGAACAAATGGTTCGATAGCTTGGGAGAGCGTTTGCCACAACGCTCGGACACATGGGCGATTTCAAACCTCTTGCTCCCCCACGCGTCCCCCGAAGGCCCAAAGGCTTTCCAAATCGACTCGGGGAAGCTCTAGCCCAACTGTCGGCCACATAGGCGCTTCCACAAGGGCAGGGGGCGGCGGTGATTCGCCGTAGGCGTCTTCGATAACACCGACGTCCCGATATGCGCTGATGATTCCTGCCCGCCCCCGCATGATGTTCCCAGATGCGCCAAGGCAGCACCGAGACGCACCAAACGCGACTCTGTTGCATCCCATGTTGATAGATAGAGAGGGGGCCGGCGGAAGGGGGGCGAAGCCCCTGCGGATAAACGTGCGGAACTCTGGGAGAGTCTCCCGCATGAAAGGAACATTCACGAGCGCCACGCCCGAGTCGAGGGGCGCCGCCACGTTCTCGTCCGGGCCCGACGAGAATGCCAGGGTGGGTGTGATACCCGCGCCCAGGTCGCGGAAGGTGGGCTCCTGGAAGACGAAGGCGTCCGAGTCGAGGAGGAAGCAGTACTCGGCCGACACGTGCAGCGGCACATCGAGCCGCTGCCAGGTGCCGAGGTAGAGCCCCTCGCTGAGGAATTGGTGCCTCCCCACCGAGGGACCCCGCAACCCGGCCTGCCGGAGCCGCTCGGCGTCGCCGCGCCACCGTGGGGAGTGGTCGTGCACGACGAGCCCGCGCGACGTGAGCCATGCCCGGAACTCGAGGTCCCTGCTGCCGTGGTACAGCACGTGGACGGAAGAGGCGCGCATGTGCCTCAGCGTGGCCAGCAGGGTCATCTGCAGCAGCACCCTGCCCGCGCGGCCGCTCTCCTCGGTGTAGGTGTACACGACGGGCACCACGTAGGCCTGCACAAAGTCGGCCAGCGGGATGAACCGCGAGTTGTACCACGTGGCCATGGAGCCCCTCTGGCAGATCTGCGCGGCGCTCCACGTGGACACCGAGTTGCCCACGAAGTGCGGCAGCGACGAGCACAGGAAGAAGTCCAGGGCCGCGCCCAGGTCCCGCGGCAGCGCCCCGCCTCCCCGCCGGCCGCCGAGCCGGGCCGCGAGGTCCCACGCGGCCGGGGAGAAGACGTCCTCCCGGGTGACCACGGCGACCCCTCCCGACTGGAGGTCCGGCGGCACCGCGTGGTCCCCCGCGTAGAAGAGCCACCTGCCGCCAAGGTGCGACGTGCGGTGCTCCACGAGCTCCGAGATGGGCCGCCTGCTCCGGCAGTTCACGTTCGCGGGGCCGAGGGTCTCCCACTGGCGGCAATGCCGGTGCCAGTCGGGGCCGTCCCGGTGGTGGACGCAGACGCCCTGGCGCTCTGGGGGCGACAGCGCGGACACGCGAGCGTCGAGCTGCTGCTGCACCTGTGCCAAGATCTCCTGCACTTGCCGCGACGGCACCAAGCTCTTCAGCAACGTCACGACAACCTGGGGGCGCCCTTCCGGCAGCGCGCCCAAGAACGAGCAGACCTTCGGCGCGAGGCCCAGGCCGTCCACGTTCCCTAGTCTCGCCCTGCCGCCGAGGCTGCTGATGCGGCTCAGCAGCGCCTCGGTGTCGAAGACGGAGTCCAGGGGCACCGAATTCTCCCGAGTCGCCAAGACGTTCTTGAGCACGGAGCCGTCGGGCATCGACTGAGTGCCGTCCAGGATGAACACGTTCGGTATCACCACCGAGAGATTCATCCGGATCGCCGCCGCGATGTGCCCGGCGTGGCACAGCAGCTGGTTCGTGAAGCCGTTGCAGACGGTATAGTAGTAGGTCCCGCTCGCCACCGCCCGCCACGGCGCCTCCGCCGCGCGCGCCTCGGCCCGCGGCCCCGCGCTCGGCCTCGGCAGCGCGAGGACCCCCGCGAGGGCGCACGCCACGGCGGCCAGCAGCAGCAGCTGCAGCCTCCTGCGCCGCCCCGCGAGCTCCAGGCGGCGCAGCGCGAGCATGGGGCCGCGCGGCCGGGGGGCGGGCCCGCGGCCACCTCCGCCGCTGCCCAGCCGCACACCCCCCTCGCGAGGGGCGGCGGCCCTGAGGGCCCCCCCGGGCCGCCGCGCGCGGCCCTCGAGCACCCTGTGGAAAAGACTGCCGAAGACCTGCCGCTGCCGAGGGTGCAGGCCGCCGCCCCCGCGAGAGCTGCCCCGACTCTGGCGGGCAGGCCAGGATGCCCACATGGCAAGCAACCTCTGGGCCGACGAGCCCCGTCTCGACTGCAGACTCGCCTCCTCATCGGAACCTGCCTGCCGCCCCTGTCGGCGTGTGCGAGAGGCGTTTCCGTCTATGTCGTCGTCCTCGCCGTCGTTGTCGCAGTCATCGCTCCCTGCTGCCCCTGTCCGTAAGCTCTCCTCTTCAAACGTCCCAGCCAAAAAGAAATCGAGCAACGTCGTAATCGAGTCGAAAGAAAGCCCCTCCCCTTTGATCCCTTCCACGCTGGGGGTGGGGTGGGATGGGGGGGTGGGGGTGGGGGTGGATGGGGGGTGGACCGGGGTCCCGGGGGGTTAGAGGCCCCCTAGATGGGGTCCGAGTAGATGGGGTCGGAGGGTCGCGCCGCATCGCTGATACATCGGTGATGCATCGGCGATGCATCGGCGATGCACCAGCGATGAATCATCGTCGACGTGGGCGATGCATTGGAGACGTCGACGTGAAGCAAATCGGGCTCCACATCGAGCCGCATCGCCGAGGCATCGGCGATGCGGCGCGATCCTCCGACCCTATCTACTCCGACCCCATCTGGGAGGCCTAGAGGGGTTGTGACTCCCCCCCCCCGTGGGGCAGCACCCCTCCCTGGGAGAAGCTGTTCCACTCGACCCCTTGCCTTCCAGACTCCTCAGGCTCCCCCTTCACGGTTCGCCGGCGCCGGCCTCGAAGCCTTCACAAAATCACATTCGCGGAAGAAGACCATCTTCAGAAACTCGACATGGAAAGGTCCGCGCGGACTTCTCGGGTCGGCGCTGGGCCTCAGCGCGCCAGGCGTGGCGAGGAACGCAAGGGGGGGTTCCGAAGGCGGATCCAATAGATCCGCGGGGGGTCAGAAGGCGGATCCAATAGGTCCGCGCGGAGCTCCGAAAACACATCTTTACGCGGATGGGTCCTCTTCGGATGGGCCCCGCAACGGTGCGCCGCGACAGACCGCGCGGTGTCCTCGGATAATCCCCGAAGGACCCCACGCGCGGCCCGTCACCGCACGGTTCTGTGAGACTCTGGAGTCCCGCAACGGTGCGCCGTGGCAGACCGTGCGGTGGCCTCGAAAGATCCCCGAAGACCTCTCACGCGCGGCCCGTCGCCGCACGGTTCTGAGACTTTGGAGTCCCGAAACGGTGCGTCGTCGTCGTCGTCGTCGTCGTCGTCGGCCATCGTCGGCGTCGTCGTCCTCGTCGTCCTCGTCGTTCGTCGTCGTCGTCGTCGTCGTCGACGTCGTCGTCGTCGTTGGCGTCGGTGGCAGACCGTGCGGTGACCTCGGGAACCCCCGAAGACCTCACGCGCGGCCCGTCGCCGCACGGTTCCGAGGCCCCCGCGGGGCCCCCGTCGGCGGAGGCACCCTCGATGGACGACCCGAGTCCCACAAACGTTCACCCAGCGGTGGACAAATCTCCCTTTCGTAAACCTCCCCTTAGTGAAAACGGCCTGGGACCGAAACCGAAGGACCTGGACCCGCAAGCATGACGGCCGCGACGCCCTCTCGCGAACCGAAAACGGCCAATTCGTTAATCGACGTGTCAGGGTTGGAGGTCTATCCACCTCCGAGTGACGGGGCCCAGAGACACACACAACAAAATAGGCACAACAAAACCATGTTCCCCATATCTTCCCATGTTTTCTGGGCTCTTGCCTCCCCCCCACTTCCCATAGTTTCTCATATCATCTCTGGGGGATCGACGATGAATTGTGTTTGTGTGTTTTTTTCCCCTCCTGAAGTGCTGTCACCCCAGATCCCTACCGATCGGAGCAGGGCGAGTTGAGACAGCGACAGCCCCAAATCAATCCCTGGACTCCTGCGGGGGTCCAGACGCACAAATTGTCCGAGCTGCGTTCAGCCGAGGCGACGCGGGGCCCCCCGAAATCCATTTATCACTATGTCGGGCGTGTCCCCCTACAGTGGGATTTTCGACGAAAGATAAAAAATACCCGAATCATACCCCCGAAAAGCTCCAAACATACTCAAAAAATAGTCCCTGGACTATTTTTGGACTCTTTTTTGCTACTTTTAGGGTATTTTCTATTTTTCGTCGAAAATTCCCCTGTAGGGGGACAGGCCCGACATACATCTACCACTGTCTCGACTGGCCCTCCCCTGAACTGACTCGCCACATACTGAGATTCCAGATTGTTGGGGGCATCCGAAGCGAACAGGCATGAGAGAACCGGGTCTTGCGGGAAACGGCGCTGGCCCTCGGGGACTTTCCCCAAGACCCGCTCTTCGTCTCGACGTGCTTCTAGAACATCTCCCGGTGCCGCGGGAGGGCCCCGGGGAGCCCGAGAACGGCGAAGCAACCCAGCTGGACGTGTTTCCTTCGGGACCCCTCTCCTTCAGGGCGAATTTCGGGGTTCTGAAATACAATCGGGCCGCTGAAAGAAGGAACGCTAAATGAGGAACGAAGCCCCTTCTTGGCCCTCTAAGCGCCTCCGTGCCCCAGGAGGGCAAGAGGAACAGCACTGGAGGAACCTAAGGAACATCGAGCCCCTTCCGAACCCAAACTGTTCCTTATGTCAGCGTCTTGACTGTCGAGGGCAGACCCCCCCCCATCAGAAGCACCCGCCGACAAAAGCGAAGCCGTTTCGTCAACGCACCCATGGGGAGCAATCGAACGGGGCAGGGCCGTGCAGTAGACGCCCAGGGCCGTTTGGAACGCCATTCGTCGGGGTCCGGGTGGCTTTTTGCCTCCCTCCGCACCAGAGAAGGGGAGGAGGAGAGAGAGTGAAGGGGAACTGGAACACACAAATAAATACACACAAATAAAAATATCCCCCATATTTTCCGATATCTTCTGGGTTCCTGTCTTCCCCCCCACTTCCCATATTTTCCTATATTTTCTGGGAATCGCCGATTAATTGTGTCTGTGTGTTTTTTCCCCTCCTGAGAGAGGAGAGGAGGAGAGGAGCACCAGGAGGAGGAGAAGAGCGCGTGGCGCACCAGAGGAGGCGCAGAGCGCGGGGCGCCCGACCCCCCTGGCGGCGCCAGGGAGGGGGTCCAGCGCCGGGGAGGGCATCCGCGCGGAGGTCTGGCGCTCGTGCTTGGGAATCTGTTTGAAGGGGCCACAGGACACACAAATAAATACACACAAATAAAAATATTCCCCATATTTTCCCATATTTTCTGGGTTTCTGTCTCCCCGCCCACTTCCCATATTTTCCCATATTTTCTGGGGAATCGAGGATTAATTGTGTCTGTGTGTTTTTTCCTCTCCTGACTGTTGCTGCTCCGGTGCCCCACCCTGAACCCGGGAACCCGGGAACCGGGGAACCCGGCCGGCCACCAAACTCGGCGGGAAACTTCCGCCAAATCTTTCAAGTGCCGCTACAGTCAAAAACCCTACTGAGGGCGCGCGGTAAGGACGCAAGGCCCTTGGAAGCCGAAGCTGGGATTTTTTGGGGCGGCGGACGACGAACACCTCAAGGACGCAAGAGCAAGGAAGAGCAAGGACGCAAGGGTGCCCTGAGCAAAGCCGCGCGTCCTTCTTAGGGTTTTGACTGCATGATTCCGTCAGTGCCAGCGCTGATTGGGGAGTGAGGCATCCGTGGGTCTGGCGCGTGGGCGAGCGAGCGAGCGAGCGAGCGAGCGTCCATCCGGCTCTACTGCGGGTAGAGCCGCGCCCATTTGGGCGGGACGAGAAGAGCCGTAGCCCTTGTGAAAAAACGTGAATGATCTCAAGTCGCGGTCACGAACTGGTCCTCCATACTCCACCATTCTGTGAGGTCCACGCATCGGTGAGCGCACCCCCGGAAGCAGGAGGACTGGAGGCGACCCTGCGACCAATGCCGCCTGGTCCGGCGACGGAGCGCGCCGACCGTGTGCGCAAACAAGCCTCTTCGCGCATCCACGCGCCGTCCTCGAGGCCGTGCACGGCGGCAGCACGCCCCGAAACCGGCCGAGCCGACAGCGACACCGAAGCCGACCGGAATCGGCAGGCCGCAGGCAACCAGGACCGACTGAACGCAGCTGGCCGCGACGCAGCCGAAGCGACCGAAAGCCGTGAACACCCTTGCTCATCCATGTTTAGGGGGACAAGAAGTGACATAAACATAAAAACTCGGAGGTCCAGACGGATTTCTCGGATCGGCGCTGGACCCCCCTCCCTGGCGCGCGGAGCGCGCCAGGGGCGGCGCCCGAGGCGCCGTCGGGGGGCCCCAGCGCCGATCCGAGAAATCCGCGCGGACCTCCGAGTTTTTATGTTTATGTCACTGTTTGTTCTGGTGCGAGGAGGAGGAGGAGGAGGAGGAGGAGGAGGAGGAGGAGGAGGAGGAGGAGGAGGAGGGGAGGAGGAGGAGGAGGAGGAGGAGGAGGAGGAGGAGGAGGAGGGAGGAGGAGGAGGAGGAGGAGGGGGAGGGGGAGTAGGAGCAGGAGGAGGAGGAGGGGGAGGGGGAGGGGGAGGGCGGAGGAGGAGGAGAGGAGGAGGGGAGGAGGAGGAGGAGGAGGACGAGGAGGAGGAGGAGGATCCTTCGAGGTGGGCGCCGAGGTCGCCCTCGGCCTCCGCCTTCGAGCTGCCGCTGGCGGCCATGCCCTTCTTGGCCTCTCGCGGGGGGGGGGGGGGGGCACGGCGGGAGCCCCCCTCGCCGGCAGCCCGCGCGCCACCGTGAAGGGGCCCTGGGACGCACAAATAATTACACATAAATGAACATATTCCCTATATTTTCTCATGTTTTCTGGGTTCTTCTCTTCCCCCCCAATTCCCACATGTTCCCTTCTTTTCCTGGGAATCGACGATTCCTGGTGTCTGTGTGTTTTCCCCTCCTGCACCGCCCCAGACCTTCGCGCGTCGTGGGAGAAGCACAACGGGCCTCTCTGCTGCTGCCATTCGCGGCCTCTGGGAGCCCTTATTGCGGGACCCAGGACAATCAACACGAAGCCTCTGGGTGAAGGGCCGGTCCAGGGGAATGGATCGAGACCTCTGGGGGTCTGGGATAGGGAACGGGTCGAGTCCCATGGAATGGGTCGAGTCTCGGAGAATGTGTCGAGTCTGGCTGGGGGCATTGGTGGAGACCTCTGAGGGCTGGCCTGTGCAACAATCGTGACGTCTGGGACCCCGATGGGAAACCTGCATCAGGAACGCAGCGGCTTCTCGACCGCTCCGAGTCTCGGCTACGAGCGGGCTCGCCAGCATGGAGATCCGAGGAGCGGCTCGAAGACCAAGCCGCATCGGATCTGTGGAACATCAGAACCCAAACTGACCGGGCTGGTCAGAATCGATATCGAATCGGATCGATCGAATCGAAATGGGCCTTGGATGGGCGAGTGTCGTTGGGCCCAACCCCCCAGGAGGAAGAGGAGGAGGAGGAGGAGGAGAGGAAGAGGAGGCGGAGGAGGAGGAGGAACTAGGAGTAGGAGTAGGAGTAGGAGGAGGAGGAAAAGCAGGTGGAGGAGGAGGAGCAGGAGTAGGAGGAGGAGGAGCAGGAGAAGGAGGAGCAGGAGTAGGAGAAGGAGGAGCAGGAGGAGGAGGAGGAGGAGCAGGAGGAGGAGGAGGAGCAGGAGTATGAGGAGGAGGAGCAGGAGGAGGAGGAGGAGCAGGAGGTGGAGAAGGAGGAGGAGGAGGAGCAGGAGGAGGAAGGAGGAGGCGGAGGAGGAGGCGGAGGAGGAGGTGGAGCAGGAGGAGCATGAGGAGGAGCAGGAGGAGCAAGAGGAGGAGGAGGAGCTGGAGCAGGAGGAGCAGGAATAGGAGCAGGAGGAGGTTCTCGGAGAGCGGCCCGGGTCCCAAGACCGCGCGGCGACCCCGACTCCCCGGCGACTCACCGCACGGTGCGGTCACCACACCGTCTGGGAGCCCCCGACACCTTCGCGCCCCTGCGGGCGAGCCAGGTCCTCCACTTCTTTCGGGGGCGTGCAGGCACGAATTTGGCGATCCATGGATTTGGCGCGCGGTCGCCAAGTCCATGGATCGGGGGAGGTGCCCTCCCCCCAAACCCAAAATGCGGCCGGTGGCGCCTCGCTCGCTGGCGGGAGTCCGCGATTTCCCATGGAAACGGGACCCGTCGCTAATCCACGCCCCCCTAATCCATGTGTGCGATCGCCTGACTCTTGTCCTAAGTCGGGCCTGCCCCCCCTGGGGGCGGATCTTGGGCGAAAGATAAGGGACACTCCGAACATCTCCCAGATAGTTAAAACTGGCAAGACAAACTCGTCCCCAGACTGTTTTGCACAATTTTTGAGTGCTCCTCCTGCAGGGGGACACGCCCGACTTACTTCTTTGAAGGGGCCCCAGGACACACAAATAAATACACACAAATAACAATATTCTGCATATTTTCTAATATTTTCTCGGTTTTTGTCTTCCCCCCCCACTTCCCATCTTTTCCTATCTTTTCCTGGGAATCGACGATTAATTGTGTCTGTGTTTTTTCCCACCTGCGACACGCCCGACTTACTTCTTGCTGGTTCTCGGGCGCGGGGGGCGGGCACCCCCGGCTGCACCCGCCGGTGCTCCTCTGCACGCTGCCCCAGGATGCGCCGCCTGACCAGACGTGCCGCTCTCAAACAAGAACACTGAAGAGGCCCTGGGACACACACTAATAAATACACACACATAAAACAAATCCCAATGCTTTATCATATTTTCTGGGTTTTTGTCTCCCCCCCCACACTTTGCATATTTCCCCATCTGTTCTGGGCAATCGACGATGAATTGTGTCTGTGTTTTTTCCCTCCTGAAGCACTGAGGAGGCCAGTCCACAGGAGACCTTCCACAAGAAACCCGACCCTGAGACCCCAGGAAGCTCATTGATTGTCGGCACCAGCGAGCAAACGCAGGAAGACATCAGAGCAAACATCAGACAAACCAAAGGTGTGTGTGTGTGTGGGATTTGTGTGGTTGCCCAGGGCATTTAAAAACAACAAGCTCTAACGTGAATCCGGAATCCGGAATTGGAATCCGGAATCCGGAATCCGGAATCCGGGAAACCAGATTCTGGAATCCCGAATCCGCGGGAATCCGGAATCTGGAATCCGGGAATCCGGCATTCAAGAATCGGGAATCCGGGAAACCAAATTCTGGAATCCGGAATCCGGGAATCTGGACTTTGGAATCCGGGAATCTGGAATCCGGGAATCTGGAATCCGGAATCTGGAATCCGGGGATCGGGAATTCTAGTATCTGGGAATCCGGAATCTGGAATCCGGAATAGGGGGTGCATAAGTAGGAGGAGGAGGAGGAGGAGGAGGAGGAGGAGGAGGAGGAGGAGGGGAAGGAGGAGGAGGAGGGGGAGGAGGGGGAGGAAGAATGGTGAGGAGGGGGAGGAGGGGGAGGAAGAATGATGAGGAGGAGGCGAGAGGAGGAGGAGGAAGACAGGTCGCCTAAACTCTTTGGAGAGACCCTCCACTGTGCCTCTCTGGGAGACAACAGAACGTGCCGATGTGCCGCTGCTCCCCGACCCTCGCCGGGGGTCCGGGCTGCGCTCTGCTCCAAAATTTCGAGGCGAATCCCGCAATGCCTCCGACCTGTTCTGTTCCGCTCCGCAGCTCAAGGAACCGGAACCCAAGTTTCAGCTGTCATCGGGAGCGGCCAAGAGGGGGGTGTCCAAGAGGGGGGGTGTAAATCATGACCGGCGGCATGTGCGCGGCCCAGCGGGGGGGCCAGGGACGTAACGAAATAAGAAGAGGCGCCATGAAATCTGGGGAAACATCATGGCCCCCTCCATGATATCCCCTCCCCCCTAGTCATCACCCCCCTCTTTGCCGCCCCCGATGTTAGCACAGCTGCAAGGTGTCAAGAGGGCGTGGGCGTCCCGCGAAGCCTCATCAAGGGCAATGACGGACTCTGCTCCCAAAACTGAACACTAAAGGGGCCCCAGGACACACAAACAAATACACACACAAACAACATGATTCCCAATCTTTTCTCATATGCTCTGGATCTTCGTCTTGCCCACCGCTTCCACGTTCTCCCATATAGTTCGGGGGGAATGGACGATGCATTGTGTCTGCAAGCATTGTGTGTGTCTCCCCCCCCGAGCATGGCGCGTCTGCAAGCGCCCCTGCTGCTGCTGGTGGCTCCTATAGTCCCCGCTCCCGTGCCGACCCGCCGCCCCGCCCCCCGAGGCGGGGCCGCGGCCCCGCCTGGGAGGGCCCGAGGCCCGAGGCGCGGGCCGCGGCCTGGGCGCCGCCTGCCGCCTGCGACCCGCCGCCGGCCCGCCCCGCGAGGGCGACCGCGGCGAGGCTGCCGGGGCCCTATGGAGGGCCACGTTTTTCGGAGGGTTTCGTGCGTGTTTTTTGCTTTGCTCGATGGTCCAGGATGGTCCTCGCTGGTTCTCGCCGAGGAAAACATACACACGTCCGAGCGATGCCATGCCCGGGACGGAGGCCACGGTCGCCCGACGCATCCTCTTTGGACTGCCGGGGCTGCCGGGGCCCTGGAGGGCCATGTTTTCGGACGCCCGAGGTGGGTACGTGAAGGGACTCCAGGACACACAAACAAATACACACACAATTCGAAGAATTCCCAAGGTTTTCGTATATCTTCTGGGTTTTTGTCTTCCCCCCCACTTCCCATAGTTCCCCATATCTTCTGGGGAATCGAGGCTTCATTGTGTCTGTGTGTTTCTTTCCCTCCTGAGTACGGAAAGAGTGGGTACGAGGCCCGACGACAAAGGTTGTCCCAGACCAACAGCGGCCACTGTTCCGCAGGCGGCCTTCTGTCTCAAGTGGTTCACAGGCCGCGGCGACACTGCCAGCGAGTCCTGTTTTCAAGAGGAGCAGGACCCGCTGTTGGGCATTGTACCCATTCTTTCCGTGCCCATTTCGTTCGTGCAGAATGTTCACGTTCCTCGAACGAGGCTGGCCGGCGAAGAGCGCTCAGGATGGGCCGGAGGGGCAAATTGGGTGCCCGAGTTATCCGGGGTAACTCGGGCCCGGGGCAACTTGGGCTCGGAGTCCCGAAACACGAACCCGAGTTAGCCCTGACCCGAATTGCCCCTGATGATTTGGGGCTCTGGACGCCCGAATTATCTGGGGTAACTCGGGCCCGGGGTAACTCGGGCTCGGACTCCCGAAAAAGGAACCCGAGTTGGCCCTGACCCGAATTTCCCCTGATGATTCGGAGCTGTGAGCTGCTATGCAAAGGTACCTTCGAGAGGGTTGCCCATCCTTGAGCAGGGACCGACCGTCCCGGCATTCCTATAGTCCTACCACGACATGTTCTCAGAACCCAAACATGTTCTTAGAGCACAAACAGTGCTCTTAGACCATGAACCCGATGTGAGAAAACAGGACAGCCCCAGCCAGAAATGTTCTGAGAACATCTCCTGGGAACCACAAAAGGTCCTTTCGGGAGCGGCCAAGAGGGGGGTGTCCAAGAGGGGGGGGTGCAAATCATGACCGGCGGCATGTGCGCGGCCCAGCGGGGGGGCCAGGGACGCAAATAAGAAGAGGCGCCATGAGATCTGGGGAAATATCATGGCCCACGCCATGATATCCACCCCCCCCTAGTCATCACCCCCCTCTTTTCCGCCCCCGATCCTTAGAACCTTGTTTGGTGGGGCTGTAGGCACGCCGGGGCGCTTCGCCACTGCTTGGCAGCCTTCCCCGAGCGGGTGGACTGCGTCGTGGCCCCCCCGAGCGGGGCCGGGGCCCCACCCGCGGCCTTGGCTCGAAGCAGCTCGGGCAGCTCTGCGCACCTCCTCCTTTGGAGGCCTGGAAATGGGCACCAGCACCAGCACAGAGGGGGGCCTCCACAGGGGGAAGATGATCCTCGATTTCGGCGTTGGTGGTAATATCTCGGTCCCCTTGGAAGCCGGAGTATTACTGCCATCACCGAGATCGGGATCTTCTTCCCTCGGTGGAGGCCCACCGCCGATGTTGGTGTGGGTGTCAACCTCTAGGCCTGCGATTCCTCCGCAGATGACAGCCAGTGGCATGCTCGCGGACCGCTGGGGGGTCCAGGGACGCATGGAAACAAGAGGAGAGGACTCGGGGAGAGCTCACGGCCCCGACCCGGACCCCCCCCCCGTCACCGCCCCGAGGATCGAGGCCCCGGGCACCTTTTCCTCCTCTGACCTGCCGCTGCCCCGAGGGTACTTACTGGGAAGGCTGCCCATCCTTGCTGTGCGGGCTGTCTGCAATCAACTGCTGGATGGCGTTATGTCGGGCATGTCCCCCTCTACAAGCGGAACATAGAAATCGGCCAAACAATACTCCAAAGCTGATCAAAAATGGTGCAACATCGTCCCCATACTATTTTGAACACTTTTTTTGCCTATTCCTCCTGTAGAGGGACACGCCCGACTCACGGATGTCCTGTCGGGCGTTGGCAGAACTGGGTTTAGTGGACCTGGTTTAGTGATCTGAACCGGGGACGCCCCCCCGCCCCATTTCCACTAACCGGAACTGCCGTCACCCGAAAAACACCAGCTATGGCAAATCTGGTTTAGTGATTCTGGCCAATTGAGGGGCCCCAGGGCCCTACCACTAACCAGGTCCCCTGACCCGGGGTCCTGGCCATACCCGTTCCTGGCCTGGGACAGGGGGGGAGGCATGGTCGCGTGCTCCTCGAGGCTTGTCGCAGGGCGCTCGTGGACTGTACATCGCTGCCCCTGAGCTCGCTCGCCAGGCATCGGGTCGGGCATGTCTTCCTGCAGGCCGGCTTTGGAGGAAAGCTCAAGAACAGTCAAGGCATGTTCAAGCATAGTCAAGCCTGGTCGAAGCATCGTCCCCACACTATTCTTTGTACTATGTCTGAAAATTCCTGCTGTAGAGGTGTGGATGCCATGACAATGGGCACTCTAACAATCCTATCATTTAATTAAGCATGTTTTTCATGTGTGTAAAACATGTTCTAAACATGCTTCAATTCTGTTTTTATCGGGAGCGGCCAAGAGGGGGATGTCCAAGAGGGGGGGGGCAACTCATGACCGGCGGCATGTGCGCGGCCCAGCGGGGGGGCCAGGGACGTAACGAAATAAGAAGAGGCGCCATGAAATCTGGGGAAACATCATGGCCCACGCCATGATATCCACCCCCCCTAGTCATCACCCCCCTCTTTGCCGCCCCCGAGTATCGGGTCGGGCGAAAAGGGGGGATAGCAAAGGGGAGGGGGTGAGAATCAGCTCGCGTAGCTGATTTTCCCGGCGCCTCCCGGCGCCGGAGGC
>CAUYUJ010014395.1:125000-140000 GCA_963575745.1 Prorocentrum cordatum | reverse complement strand
TCCTCGATGGTCCTCGCCGAGCAAAAGCATGCACACGTCCAAGCGATGTCGAGAGGAGCGCTGAACAAGAACCGGAGCTCGTTTGTTCGGCGGCGAGCCCGGGGGGGAAGTGAGAGGGGGCGGGCCTTCTCGGTCGGGGCGTCGCAGTGGGGCGGCGATAGATGGGGGGGAAGCAGAGGTGCACTTCTCGGGCCTAGAGGAGGACGAGGAGGGGTAGGACGAGGGGGAGGAGGAGGAGGAGGAGGAGGAGGAGGAGGAGGAGGAGGAGGAGGAGGGGTAGGACGAGGGGGAGGTGGAGGAGGAGAGGAGGAGGAGGAGAGGAGAGGAGGAGGAGGAGGAGGAGGAGGAGGAGAAAGGATTCCTGCCTGGGCTAGAGGAACCACCAAAGAATGCCCTATGGAACGGTGAGCCCGCGGCGCTTACCTCAGCGCCTTGACTGTAGAGCAGCATCCCCTGACACGCCCGCGGCCGCCTCGAGCAGCCCGCGCGGCCCTCGAAAACGACAGGCTGGCGCGGAGGCGTCCCAACGCAGAGGCCCGGGATGGACTTCTGGCGGCTCGGGTCGCCAGGTGCCGCCGCCGCTGGCGCCGCCGCTGTGGTGGTGGTGGTCATCGTCGTCGTCCTCGACGCCGACGCTGCCGTCGTCGTCACTCTCGCCCCGGAGGGGGAACGGGGAGGGGGAGGCAGCACCCATCGGCTGTACTGTCAACCCGTCTAGTAAGGATGCGTGGTCAGGATGCAAGGGCCTTGGAGGGCCACTTCGGAGCCTCTCGAGCGGGGCGCGGTCAACGACAGTGGCCGAGGATGGACCGAGCGGGCAAGGATGCAAGGGCACCCCTGGGAAGGTTGCCCATGCTTACCACGCGGGCTGACTGTTAGAAGGAGCCGAAGGCACAAGGCTGCAAGCGTAAGTCTGGAACGTCGCTCATCTTTCCTGCAGTCGGGCCGCTGAAAGAAGGAACGCTACATAAGCAACGAAGCCCCTTCTTGGCCCTGCAAGCGCCTCCGCGCCCCAGGAGGGCAAGAGGAACAGCACTGGAAGAACCTGAGGAACATCGAGCCCCTTCCGAACCCAAACTGTTCCTCTGTTCCTTATCTCAGCGTCTTGACTGTACAGGGCAGCTTTTGATACATAGGAATTTTAAACGTATCGGAATTTTAAGACATGATTAATTTATGAATAAATGTAGGCATCAACTCATCGTTGTCTTGAATATTAATTCCCTGCATCTTTTATACATGATCCGCACGCGGAACATGTATTAAAAACGCAATTGTACGCTGTCGACCCCTAAACGCCCTTCTCCCTCATCCTCCGCGGACGCCCTCGTCCGTCTCCAGCCCGCTCGTGCGCCATTCGCCCGGCAGCGCGCCGGCTTAAGCCACGGACGCGGTGCGCGGCCGCCGCAGCCGCGCCTTGACAGCGTGGTCGATCCCCCCCACCCCACCCCACCGCACGCCCCGGCAGAGCACTGCCCCCTCCCTTCGACCCACCCTACGTCGCGCGGCGGCCCCGAGCCTGCCTGGAGGCGGCCGCAAGATGCCCAGTCGAGCCCTGAAGACGACGGCGGTGACGACGGCGCCGTCGACGCCGCCGGCGACGCCCCGACGGCGGGCGGCGACGTCGAGGGTCGGCCAGGACGACGACGGCGACTGCAAGGACACGACGGCGAGAACGACTGCGACGACGACGACGCCGCCAGAGGCACCTGGAAGTTCTGAAGGGACGACGTCTCCGCCTGCGGCGAGGGCGGGGCGAGAGGCGAAGCCGTGACGGAGGGTGAACGGGGAGGAGGAGGAGGAGGAGGAGGAGGAGGAGGAGGAGGAGGAGGAGGAGGACGAGGAGGAGGAGGAGGATGACAACGAGGAGGAGGCGGAGAAAGAGGAGGAGGAGGAGGAGAAGGAGGAGATGAAAGAGAGGAAGGAAAGGAAACATGAGGTGGAGGAGGGGGGGGGTGGAGGGGATTCGAGGACTAGAAAAGACGACGACGAGAGAGAGGAGGACGACCAGCCATTACGGGGGGAGCTGTGGTCCTTACCACCCTGGGGGAACCCATCACATCGACGATCTCTTGAGAGGGACGTCGAAGCCGATGGGCCCCCCAGGAGGGTGAGGAACGCAGTTCCCACACTTTTGCCTCCTCCTCCCCCCTCCCTTCCTCCATCTCCCCTCCTTCCTCCTCCTTCATCCTCTTCCCCCCTCCTCCTCCCCCCCCTCCTCCTCTTCCTCCTCCTCCTCGCGTTGCAATGCGCCCCAGTGCACCGGGCATCCTTCCTCCTCCCCCTCCTCCTCTTCCTCCTACCCCTCCATGCGTTGCAATGCGCCCCCTCCTCCTCCCCCTCCTCCTCTTCCTCCTCCTCCTTGCGTTGCGATAGTCCGTGAACAGGGCATCCCCACATCGGCAAACCTGCGCCCCACTGGACCAGAAGAGTCGCAGGTTGTGCGCGAGCTTCGGCTCTTCATCGCAAAGCGGGGATCATAGAAACACAAACAAAACGCAAAAAACATACAATTTTGGCGCTCCGCGCGGATTTCTTGGATCTGCGCCAGACCCCCCTCCTTGGCGCGCGGAGCGCGCCAGGGGCACGCCCGAGGTGCCGCCAGGGGGGGCCCAGCGCGGATCCAAGAAATCCGCGCGGAGCCCCAAAAGTTTTTTTTCAATCGAGATCGTCAGAATCCCGGAATCACTAAATCCTGGAATCGTCAGAATCTAAGCACGCGCACGTGCCGATGGGCACTCCGGGCACCAAAGTGCTACGATCGACGCTCTGGCTCTTGCCGCCTTCGGCGGCTCTGCCCCACTGCAGCACGCGAGTCACGCCCTCGAAGGCTGCAGTGAAGAGGGGCGTCTGTTGAGCAAGATGCGCTGGGACGCACGGGGACATACGAATACCAGATGTCCTCCTTGGCGGCGCGCGTCTGGCCCGAACAGATAGTAGACCCAGCTTGAAGTATATCCTTTCCCGACCGGTGTGGCCAGAAAGCGCCCGCCGCGACGCATCTACTAGAAGACTTCTCGGTGGCCGCATCGCCCCCTGGGGGGGCGACGCACACATAACAGAAACATGTTGGGGTGACGCCGATGCGCGTCGGAGGCAGTCGCCACGACTTGCCGGTCCGCGCCTGGGCGTGCTTCTGCGGATCGGCGGTCGAAGCGCCCGGCGTGCCCACTCGGGTGCGGAGCGCCGCGCGCTCAGATCGCGAAGCCGAAATCCTCAGCCCAGGTCGGCCTCGCCCCCTGCCGGGAAACGCTCCCGGGCGCACTGCTCCAATTCCGCTGCCAATCGGGCTGGGGTCGATGCCCAGATCTGTCTCGGGAGCGGCCAAGAGGGGGGTGTCCAAGAGGGGGGGGGTGCAAATCATGACCGGCGGCATGTGCGCGGCCCAGCGGGGGGGCCAGGGACGCAATGAAACAAGGAGAGGCGCCACGAAATCTGGGGAAATATCCTGGCCCCCGCCATGAGATCCCCCCCCCCCCAGTCATCACCCCCCGCTTTGCCGCCCCAGATCTGTCGACGCGTGTCGGTCCAGGGCCGTGCCCCAGGGCGGCGCGCCCGAGCCAGGTATGCAGCCTCCTCCAGAGGCGGCTCCCGCTGCGGACGCTGCGCTCCCAACCCTCCTCGGGCGCGAGCCTGCCGTACCCTGGGGCTCGGCTCGAACGGCCCGTTACAGTCAAAAGCCCTAATAAGGACGCGCGGGAAGGACGCAAGACCCTTGGAAGCCGAAGTTGGGATTTTCGGGGCGGCGGACGACGACCACCCCAAGGACGCAAGAGCAAGGAAGAGCAAGGACGCAAGGGTACCGGTACCCCGAGCAAAGTCGCGCGTCCGTATTAGGGTTTTTGACTGCATCCTGGGCTCGGCTCGAACGCGCAACAGCGGCTGCGCGCACAGTAAAGACTCGGCAGCGGTGGCTCGGGGCAAGGATGCGAGGCTCGCACGGACGCCCATGCCGAATCCTCCTGCGGCCTTGGGCCAGGAGCCCCGGGAGACGCGGCGAGGGATGGGCCCGAAGACGACGACAATGGGAGCTCCTACACCTTCTCTCGATGTGAACAGAAAAACACGACATGACGACTCGATAGTTTTCGGCCCCCTGGGGGCCTCTTGGGGACGTTGTGTCTGCTGGGGGGCTCCTTGGGCTCCTCGACGGCCTCTCTGCAGCGCCTGGTTGTCTTGGAGCCCTTTCTTGGGCCTCAGGGATGCAACGGGGAGCCCGAGCCTCGAGGAAGCACCGCACCCGCCCCTGCTGCCGCAGCTCACTGCACGCTGTTACTCGTGAGAGGCGCCACGAGGCGCCTCCCGCCGACAGCCCCGAAGCCCCGAAGCCCCGAAGCCCCGACGACGACGACGACGACGACGACGACGACGACGACGACGACGACGACGACGACGACGACGACGACGACGACGCAGCCTCCTCGGCGCGGCGCGCCCGACGAGGCGAGGCCGACCCCTGCCAGGGGGGGTGTGTGGAACCTCCCCCCCCCGGCGGGCATGAGGCCTCACCCTCATTCGTCTTCACCCGGGACCGCCCCTCCTCCCTGCCGGCTCTGAAGCATCGCCCCCCCCCCCCCCCCCCCCTTGGCCTCTCCGACAGTGCGCTTCGCCTAGAATTTCCTAGCGGATCCAGCCGTGACGACGTCGAGCCGCCCCCCCCCCCCCCAGGAGGGCCGAAAACGGCGAAGAATCTCCGTCTTGACTTGTTCAAGACACTGACGTCTGGGTCTGGGCCCCCCGGGCATCGAGCGGTATGTAGGGAGTCATCGAAGGTGGAGGAGGGAGGGGGAGGAGGAGGGAGAGGAGGACCGATCCCCAAACGAACACCTGTGACTGATAACAGAAACACCCACATTGCTCGCTCCTGGAAACCTACTTTCACCTTCGACAAATCGGACCTCGACGGTCGACCTCTGATTTGTCTATCCTTCGCGCGGACCTCTATAGAAGTCAAAACATCCCCCCCCATGATAACCACCCCAACACGCGAAGCCGTTTAGTAAACGCGCCCAAAGAAAGGACCGAAAAGGGCAAGGCTGTGTAATGGACGCCCAGGGCCGTTTAGACGAAGCCACTTGTCCGGTCTGGGTGGTTTTTCCTCCCTTGACTCCAGACTCATTGGCCCCGAGCGGGTCGCAGAGCAAGCGCTTTGCTCTGCCCCGAGGCTGCCCGCGAAGGCGCCGCAGCCGAAAGCCGCCCCAGCCGACAGCGGCACCGAGACCGACAGGCCGCACGCAGCCTAGAATGGGCGCGGCGACGCTCGGGTCGGGCGAAAGGGGGGGATAGCAAAAGGGGGGGTTTGAGAATCAGCTCACGTAGCTGATTTTCCCGGCGCCTCCCGGCGCCGGAGGCGCCCATGTATCGAGGAACGGGCCCCTCGGTGGGGCCGAAACCAGCTGCATGCAGCAAATTTCGTACCCCCCCCTTTCCCAATCCCCCCCTTCCGCCCGGCCCGAGACGCAGCAACGGCACATGCGGGGCAACGATAGGGGGGGACTGCCACAAGGGGGGGGATGCATCGACCTAGAATCGGCGATACAGTAGGGGCTCGGCCACAAGAAACCTCCGCAAGAAACCCAACCCTGAAATCCGCGATTTGTTCAGTGGAAATCAACATTCGTCGATCGAAAACCGTCAAGATCTTATTGGGCGCCCATCGAAATCCAAGAAACTCAGGGCACCCTGGCAAAATCCAACTGGTTTCTTGGCACGCGCCCCCACTGTAGGGGGGGGAACTGGCATAGGGGGGGGATGCATCGACCTAGAATCGGCGATGCATCGCCCATAGATCGGCCACAGGCCTCCGACCACGACTCCGCACCTTCATGGGCAGGCTGGGGGCGATCGGGCCCCGATCGGCGATCCATGGGCAGTTGGGGGTCGATGCATCCCCCCCTACAGTCGGAGCGTTGACCTAAGGAACCCTAAACAAGGAACGAGGCCCCTATTTTCCATGAGTTAAACTTCGATGTCCGATCGAAAACATAAGGAACATCTGAGGCAAGCTGCGAAACACTTGAGGAACGCGGAGCCCCTCACCAACGAAAAGGGTTCCTTCTTCAGGGCCCCGACTGTATGCCTATCCCCCCTATCGCCGCCCCTGAGCCCAACAACCGACCGACCCGAACCGACCAGGGCACAACCGACGGCGACGCAGCCAGGCCGACCGAACCTTGGACCCCCCTGGAGATTCTCGCTGTCGGGTCTTCGGGCTGAGCTTTTGGATCATACGTCGGCCCTGCGGCGGCGGCTCGGGGTTATCTCGGGAGCGGCCAAGAGCGGGGTGTCCAAGAGGGGGGAGGTGCAAATCATGACCGGCGGCATGTGCGCGGCCCAGCGGGGGGGCCAGGGACGTAATGAAACAAGAAGAGGCGCCATGAAATCTGGGGAAATATCCTGGCCCCCGCCATGATATCCCTCCCCCCCCAGTCATCACCCCCGTCTTTCCCGCCCCCTCCCCCCTCTGCGCGCGCAGCGGACACCCACGCGCCACCACCGCGCCTGGCCAAGGCCCTCCTCGGCCCTGGCATGGTGTGCTTACGCGCCCGCCAGGCCTCGGCCAGGAGGATCTGCAGGAGGAGGAGGAGAAGGAGGAGGAGGAGGAGGAGGAGGAGGAGGAGGAGGAGGAGGAGAAGGAAGAGGAGGAGGAGGGGGAGGGGGAACTCCCGATCATCTGGGCACTCCCAGAACGCCCTCGGCGAGGCGCAGCTGCTTGAAGAGCAGCCACGGGCTGGAGAACGGCCAGGAGCCGCCCCCCCGTCCCGGCACCCGGCGCCACGACTCTTTCCGTACGGCTCCCTCCCGGCCCTTTTCGCAGGGCCCGCTGCTCGTGCTGAGACTTCTGTTGTTCCCATCCTACCTAAGGACCACATCCCAGAAATAATTTCGAGCGCCCGCAAGAGTGTCGAAAGAGTGTCGAAGCAGTGTCGAAACCGTGTCGGGCAATCGTCTCCCAGGGCCCGACACGTGAGAACCCTTGCGTTTTGGGGTACTTTCTTGGTGCTCGAAATTCTTCCTGGTGATCAAGGCTAAAAGTAGGTGGGAACATCATAAGCTGAGACCTTTCTTGGCGGGTCCTGGGCCCGGCGAGGGACCTCCATGGGCCGAAGAGGCAGAACAACCCCCACGCTCAGCTGCTCGGTGCCCACCGGTTGGAAGAAGTGGGTAGAAGCCCTCCCGCCCACTGAAGAGGAGGAAAGAAGGAAAACCGCTCGACACTTGAAGTAGGAAGACGCTTACAGCAGCCTGGGATTAGGGAGTCCAGAAAAACCTGCTTGCAACTACCCCGAGGCTGGAACACCGCCGAACCGACCGAGCCGTGAACACCCTTGAGCAAAGTCTTGCTATCATTCGCGGTGCCGCCAGTTACTGGCCCCGTGCCCCCCCGTTCCCCCCCTGGTAACGCCTAAGAATTTGCCATTCGTAGGCGCTGCCAAATGGCGCCGGCGTTACTGGCCATATCCCCCTGTTAAAGCCCGTTGTCGCCAAGGGGGAGAAAAACCTGACATGCAATATCCTGGCGTCTTCAATCTGCGAGCGTTTTTGTATTCCGCGTTTCGACATTGGGCGGAAGGGGGGGGAGGGAGGGAGGTCTGGCTCCGGTCCTGTGCTTAGTGCGATTGTTTGCAAGAGTGCTGCCTCTGGGGGAGACTCTACCCGCTCGAAACACGCGCCGACGAACATCCAAGATCTGCTTCATAGGGGAAGAAGAGGGGGGGTGCGACGGCCCGCGCCGATCGGCAAAACAATGAGTAAAAAAACGATCACTACGCAATCCTCGGAAATCCCGGCGTTTTCCTCGAGTTCGGCTTTTCATCCCGTTTCATTGTTGACGGTCCCGGGGCCCAGCGAGGGCCCTGGAGGCCGAAAACGGCTCTAAGAACCTCTCGCTGTGATTTCTTTAACGACACGAGCATGTCTGGAATGGGGCCTTCCGAATTATCGCCAGAGGGTAAGACAATTGTCTCCTTTGAGGCGGTACGTCCGTCCTCCGCGTCCTCCTCCTCCTCCTCCTCCTCCTCCTCCTCCTCCTCTTCCTCCTCCTCCCCCCCCTCCTCCTCCTCCCCCCCCTCCTCCTCCTCCTCCTCATGCTGCCGCGGGCACCTCTGCCACTGGGTCTCCTTCCGAGGTAAACAGGCGGGTAGCGGGTAGCAGCCCGACCGTTACCTCGCCCGTGCCTGTCCGAGGGTCGTGGGCACCCGCGATGTTCGGCAGCGGCGGGCGGGGGAGAGACTGTTGCACCTCGTCGCCGGTTGGCCCCTACAGTGAAAGCGTATAGTAAGGACGCGTGGTACGGACGCAAGACCCTTGGAGGCCGCAGTTGAAGTATCCCGGCCTGCGAAAATTGCTGGGGACAGGCCGCAGAGGCTGAGGCAGGCAAGGACCCAAGGGCACCGTTGAAAAAACCGCTTGTCCTTACTATGCGCGCTGACTGTACCCATTCGGGAGCGGCCAAGAGGGGGGTGTCCAAGAGGGGGGGGTGCAAATCATGACCGGCGGCACGTGCGCGGCCCAGCGGGGGGGCCAGGGACGTAATGGAATAAGAAGAGGCGCCATGAAATCTGGGGAAATATCATGGCCCCCGCCATGATATCCACCCCCCCTTGTCATCACCCCCCTCTTTTCCGCCCCCAACCCATCCTTCCCACGGCCGGGGTCCCCCGCCCAGGCGCGCGTGAGGGTAGGTTGGTCTCCGTGGGAGTGGCGCCCCACGTAGGCTCGGGGCGGCGTTGCGCTGCTCCTTGAGCAATGTCCGAACACCTCGAGCCGGGGCAGCGGCTCGAGCCGAAACGACTACGGAGAAGGAGGGGAAGGAGAGGAGGAGGGGGGAGGAGGAGGGAGGAGGAGGAGGAGGAGGAGGAGGAGTGGAGGAGGAGGAGGAGGAGGAGGAGGGGGAGGGGGAGGAGGAGGAGGAGGAGGGGGAGGAGGAGGAGGAGGAGGAGGAGGAGGAGGAGGGGAAGAAGGAGGACGGGACGACCTTCGGCAGAACGTCAGCTTCAGGCAGCAGCTAGCGCCTGGATGCCAACTCCTTGGCCTGAATACGGGTTGCGAGCGCTCGCAAACGGTCGGAATCGACCAAGCGAGACGACCCCGCAGCGAGAGGGCCAGGAGGGGCAAGAAGCACCGACTTCGACGGCGCTCTAGCAGGCGCCAGCGAGTCATCACCCTCAGGATTCTTTCTGTAGTGAGGGTCGAGGCCAGCCTGCAGTCGTGTGAGCACCTGTTCACCAGCAGTGCTCAGCTTCTTGACACAGGTCTGACCTAGCAAGTGGCATCGCCTGCTGGTGTAAGCACCGCAGGCAAAACAGAAAAACAGCGGCCTCTGGGTCTTGTGCAGGATGGCAGAACCCAGCTTATTTTGCCGCTGGGTCTCAGCACCCTGGAGGCGTCTCAGTGCTGTGGACAAACCCCCACAACCATTCATCGGGCGGGACTCGCCCTCGAACGAAATCCTGAAACATTTCTTGCATCTGAAAGCAGGTCGATCGCCACTGAGCTCATCCCACTCATGCCAGTCAGGCGGGGAAGGGACTCTAGGCAACCTCTTCTCGTTCGGGGGTCTCTCAAAGTGCAGCTTGGGAGAAAGAGAGAGCACCTTCCCGAACATTAACGCACGCGATCGAAGGGCCTGCACCAGCCTATATAACATCTCCAGATCAGCAGATGCAGGCTGAGGGTGAAGCGGGAGGGCAGACTTAGCCAGGCGGTCAGCATCCTGGTTGGCTAAAGCTATTCGCTTCTGGTCTGGGGGAAGGGCCTGTGTAATAGCATCCGACCGATGGGCGGGCGTATGCTGGGCCTCCCCCAGAGCATCAAATCCAAGCGACTGCTGCGCGGCACGTCGAAAACCAGCAAACATTTCCCGCGGGCACAGCTGCGCCTCGTCCGAGAGGTTGTGCAACCGCACGGCCCCTTTACAATCACTGAAAGGGGAAGTCATGCCCGAACTAAACGCACACGAAGTGGCCAGGCCCAAATTGTCGGCAGCCTGGGGCGTCTGGTGCAACACTGGCAACGCGGTGGCCATGAAGCGGGTCCGAACCTGGTAAACATCCCCAGGTTCCAAATAGACTCCCGCGAAGGCGGCGCGGTTGAGCTCAAGGATAGGATACTGTAGCCGAGCCGTCGACCACTAGGTCGCAGCTCTCACTCCGTTCAACAAACTCTTCGAGAGACAGTGGCTGCCCATGCGCATCCTGGAGGAGGGGGTCCGAGGCCACCGAGGGGGGAAAGGAGTCCGCACCGGGCTGAGCCATTATCAATCGAGACCAAAACAAACGCTCAGAGGGCTGGCAATTACGGGCAGCCTCAATGAGATGAGGTTCGACAGCTTCGCTGCGGGCCGTTGAGACCTCTGGGTCATCGCATAACCACTGGCGGTGGAAAACCGAGTCAGGTTGCCCGCGCTTGGGACAACGTCCATCTGAAATATAACCTGACTCTTGCAAACGGTCTGCCGTCCAGCAGCCATTTGAAAAACAAGAGCAGATCCAATACTTTGCTCGCGGCGGGGTCCGCTTCGAACGACGGAGGGAGCGGAGAGGGTCCACACACACACGCACACCATCGAACGAGGGGAGACTCGCCGCCAATCGCCTCTCATGGGATCTCTGAACTCCTGACTGCAAAAGACTTGCAATCATGGCTGGGCTGTGATACGGTAAATCCACAACATTGCCCCTATCATCTTGCCACCTACTAAAACTAAGCGCCTTCCAGCCTAGGCGATCTAAACTCAGAGGCATTCGATGACCTGGTCCCCGAGAGTTCCTCCACTCAGATGGCCCCAAACGTAACTCCTGAGCCTCGAGGTTCCTCCAGAGCCTGATGTGATCCCTGAAAGAGAAAAGGCTGGTGGACGGCGTCGTCAGACTTCTCCGCAAACTGGTCGACCATTGCCTGGCGGGCGCCGTCGCCTGCAGCCATGCAGGATCTCCGTGAATGCAAACTTTTACCGTAAGCGACGCACCTCTATGCGCTGGCGACAGACCTGAGAGCAGCACGCTCCTGAGATCATTGAGTTCCTGATCGGACATGCCCAGGGCCATGGGCCCATAACCCGCAGCAGGCCTGACCCCACATATGTAAATCTTGCTCATGCGAGATCGGTCCCTGGGCAGTTGCTTTCGAAGATAACAAATAAAACCATGACGGGTCCTCATATATTTGAACCGAGCCTTCCTTGTTGTGCGCCCTCCTGCACATGCACGATGCTGCCCTGTGCGCGTCGTTGTCAGAGGGCCCTGGGAGGCACCACGGGGAAGGTCCAGAGCCGCCATGCTGCCCCCAGGTGCCCGCCGCCCCGGAGTTGTCAGAGCGCGCGGCCTGCGCGCCGAAGTGCGCGCCGCTCAGGCTTGAAGGCATGAGGGGAAGAACCCGCCGTAGCTTCTGTCCGCTCTAGGCTGAACACCGTATTCGGGAGCAACAAGGGAGGAACCGCCTGAGCTTTTGCTCGAAAGGGTGAACGCTTTGCTCTTTAGGAATGTTCAAGTGCACCGCACCTGCGATGGCGGTGACCCTTGTAATCCTCAAATTGCCGCGGCTTCTCGCCCGCGTCATCCTCAGCCTCCTCCTCCTCCTGTTGCTACTCCTCCTGCTCCTCCGCCTCCTTCTCATCGTCGACGTCGTCGACGTCGGCGTCATCGTTGTCGTCCTGGTCGTCGTCGTCGCCCCCTAGGTCCTCTAGGTCCTTGGCGCACCATGTCCCGCTGACGCAACACATGGCACAATAAGGGGTGATATATGTTCGGCACGGGGATCAACGATGGAGCGGAAAGGACTTCCCGAACCTTACCCTGGAGCTGGGATCGATCCCGCTCTTCAGCATGGTCAGGGGTTGGCTCGCACCTTCGTTCCGAGGGTCGCTGTGGAACCTCTCAGCTAGAAGTTTGACCCTCCTCGTGCCGAACACCCCACAAACACTACACCTGATTCGATCTCCTTCCCCGCACCAGAGTCGGTGGGATGAGTGAGCAAGTCTAGCAGCACGTGAGAGCCCAGAGCATGGAAACGCACAAATCGCACCACGAGACCACCCTCTGAGGCCACAAATCTGACAGGCGGATCTCTTGCCCACCTTTATTATCTGGTGACAACTCGGCTCTGGCACCACTTCTAAAACGCCGGGAACTCTCAGCCGCTTGGCCCAGAATCGGTCCGCATCGGCAGAATTCAACTTGGATAGCGCTCCCCCGACACTCGCCACAAACAGGGCGCGCCCCCAAACCTGGAAATCCTGGTCCTTAAGCAAAGCTTGCAAATCAGGCGTGACGAGGTGTCGTAAGGCTCCGAGGTTGGCCACTCGGTCAGCCTCTCGATTACCTCGCCAGGCCCACCATGCCGTCCCCTGGTTGGAGGCCGTGGCCCATGACTGGCGACTGCGGATCTTAATTACCGATACTTCGCATGAAAAATCTGCTGATTTAGCAAACAGCTGCCTCCAGAGCTCAGCATATGCAAATGTCCAGATTCCAGTTAGCTCCTTTCTCCCAGATGCCCACGGCCATCTGGCAATCACAAGCAACCGCGACGGCTTCCACTCCAACATGGCAGAGCAACATGCACCAAACATGCACCACGGCGAATCCAGCCTGCCGGACGGGGCGGGGCAAGGGCCCGGACACCTTAGAATCCCCCATGTCGGCCAATCATGACCACCCCCAACCAGCGCGCTCCAGCGCGACATCTCCAGGGTAAAGAGACGAGCCGTCGATAGCTACATATCCACTAAAACACCCCATAGGGGGAAACACCCTCGAGGTGAGTGCGAAATCCGAACGGGGAGGGGGGGGGCTTGGTGGGCCAGGCTGGGGACGAGGCGACGCGTAGTGTCCAGGTCATAGGGATGTCCGTTTTTTATGCCCGAGATGGCATCGGGGAGGCCGATGTCGCGGCGGACCCGCCAAGTAGCAGGAGACCCAACAAGCCGATGTTTTGGGGTGCCCATATCTCCACAGGGCTTGCATCCATGACTGGCCGTCCGTCGATCCATGTACAAAGCGCACTGGGTCGGATAGCCCCCTGAAGCCGAGCCCGCCAAGAAGGCCGCCTCAGCCCGCGGACCTGTCCTGCGGAAACGCTGGAACACATGGGTGATGGGCTCGAGCCTCGGCGCGCCCTTCAAAGTGCTGCCGTGCGCGGAGCGGCCGTCCAGGCTCTGCAGCAGCGACAAGTTGGAACCTGTCTGGGCTAACGACCTGAGCGATTTCCTCTCGTGGTAGCCGAAGTCGAAGGTAGTTCCTCTAGGGCCCTTCCAGACGGTCGGACGAATGGGGTCCCATCCGAGCCTCTTGAGGGTGCAAAACACGGCCCCGCCAGGGCCCCGAACCTGGTTCCACCCAAACTCAGGGGCCCCCAGGCAGGTCCCAAAAAGGTTCGAAAGAAGGCTCCGGGGGAGCCACTGCTCACGCCAGGCCTGGACCCAGGACTGGAGGGGGAGGAGGTTGGCTTGGTGGGTGGGGTCGAGGGCGGGGTCGGAGTCGGAGCATAATAGAAATTCCAGGGTCCTTAAGCTGCCCCTAGAAACTCCAAACGCGGCACGTGCCACAACTGCCCGAAGTTGCCCCAATCGACGGTCAGACGGCCCATGGGCACGAGCTCCGTACATTCCTGCAGGCAGGCCTCCAAGCTTCAGAACGCGCTTGGCGCCCACGGCAGCCGAACGGAGAGCGCGGAAAGGGTGGGCTCGAGGCTTCAGCTTGCCGATCCCGCCAATGTGAACCGTCGCACCTACCTGTCCCCCTGGCCCTGGAGTCCACCCCCAAGTGTTTAATGTACTCGCTGTGCCTGAACTTCCACCTTCGTGAACGATGGGCCACTGCCTTCGAGGTCGAACCATGGGCGGCAACCGCCACTCCCTTGGTCTCAAATATCACTCGGCACAGAAGCTCCAACTGCTCGCATAGCAACGGGGCTGGCACGTCCAAGGCCGTCGGAAACCACCATCTCCGCGCCTGCCATGCATAACGTGATGTCATCTACCGCGTTGCAAGCCCGAACGCATCTCAAAGCCGCGGCAGCGAGGTCGAGCGGGTCGAGCAAGAGGAGCTCGAGGAGGGTTAGTAGCGAATGAGCAGCCAGCCAAGGTCGCCTGCAACGCGAACACCCCTCGCGAAATTACTTGCCCAGGGTAAGGGGCCTTTTGCCCCGATAGGCTTTCAAGAGGTACCGAAGAACGAAAAGGTTGACATTGTATGTGATGGCCGCCTGGGCCAGGAGGAGGTGGGCGATTTTTTCGCAAGCCTTGGTGAGGTCGAGGAGCGAGGAGGAAAATGCCATCTGAGTGTTCTGAGCGAATTCACCCATAGCTGGCTGTCCCCACACCGCCCTCTCATAAGGCACCCAGCACTGCCAAAACAGCAATCCCGCCTCTGCCCCCTTTCCCAGGAAGCTGCCGCACACCGCACCATGCAAGACAGCACGCGCACAGAGGCCGAGAACAACCCGATGGGCCTGTGGCCACCGTCAGGCTTCTCAATCATCGCAATCAAGATCGTACGGAGTTGCTCGGGCACATTTCCGAACTTTAAGATGACCTTCCATGGTGCCTGCCAGGGCACCAGGGCAATCGTCACTGGCCAGGAGGAGGTCCCGAGGGTGTGTATTGTCGGCCCCGAGCGCCGTCCTGACCTTGAACTTCTCACAGCAAGCACGGGTCGCCAACGGTTCGAACTTCCAATCTAGCATGCGCTCCCTGTCGCCTGCCAAGAGGGTGGCGATGTGCTGCTCAAGATACTCATGAGGGTCTCCATCTGAGTGGCGCCCTCCAGGCGCGGTCCAAATCTCCCCCCACTTGTCAGCGGGGGAACCCAGAACGTCCTTAGGTCCTGGAGGGGCCTGGTCGAATGCAAAACTAGAGGGGGTCCAACCAGTGGGGGGCATAGTGTAACGGTGACCTACCCCCCCCCCCGTTGGCTACAGCATCTTTGACCCGGCTCCTTCAATCAGTCTGACGACGCGAAACTTGGGCGCACCCCAGTCGGTCTGCAGCACGCCCTGCCT